>JAGDQP010014960.1:0-41404 GCA_022664845.1 Lepisma saccharinum | reverse complement strand
CTCCCCCCTCTCTGTCCTTTGTTTTTGTTCTTTTACGAGATAAATCTCTTTTCGAAGTCATCGTGAACTTATTTTGTAGCTTTTAACGCCTTGAAAAATATAATTCGAAATCTAGTCGAGGAATCGAATCGACAACCTTGAGAATGAGAGTCTGACACGCTGTCCACTGGGTTACGCAGACCATCACAAATGTTTTGTTAAGTCAGTAACTAACTTGCTACTCTCAGCGATTTTGCCCCGGTTCCGTTTGAAGTTTGAATTTTATTTACGGCGTTTAGACATCTATGGCTCAGGGCCCCGCTTCCAAAATTTTTTTATCTGAAAAGGAACACTCAGAGTTTGATGGTATTTTCTTTTAAGGTAAAAACCTCTCTATAGTGGACCTGACCAACAGATGGTAATCGTCTGTCGTCTCAGGAGAAAGTCAAGCAACGTCGCAATTAGGTCAGCGAAAGGAAGGCCGATGACGGGTTTTGAAAGATTCTGACAAGGAAGCGAAGTTATTTGAAAAATAATTTGAAATAAAATTTAAGTAAAATAGAAAATTGTGTTTGCCAGGGTTTGAAATCATGGACCCAATTTTCTTCTTTACAAATACTGGATTCATCAGAGCTTGAACTCGCGAGCCCATGCGTGAGAGACGAACACGATAACCCTTACACCACCGAGACTTGTTTATTGTAATGAGGAGAAGAAAATATTCAGCTGTCTATGTATGTTCTTCGAAACTCTGATGTCATAACAAAACACTATGGTATTTTGCATGTCAAAGCTTTCCTTTTATATACTTGAGATAAAATAAAAAGAAAAGCTGAACAAAGCATTGCGTTTTAATTAAAGAACTAAAAACCAACCAACGTTTGCGTTTCACCAACTGACAGTAGTATCCAATACAGGAAATAGGGATGTTCGGTATTGAGATTTTCATACCGACTTTCGGTATGTTTTGGATAACGATAATTATTGATATACCGAAATGCCGAACGATACCGAAATACCTATGTACTGAAGGATACCAATATACCGAAATACTGAACGATATCGTATACCGAAATACCTATAATAATATTGAAATACCAAACAGTATCAAAATAACGAGAAACAACGATATTGAGCGATATGATAGTACTCATGACAAGTATTTACAAGTGGCTGTGTATATTAATTCCTTTTAATATGCAAAATAATACTATAATTAAGCATAATTATCCATATTTTGGCACTTTTTACATCCTGGTCGACTTTTAAGTTGGACCCTCCAAATCCAATGACCCCTCCAAAATTATTTTTTAAGTACGTGTATGCAATGGCACCGAACGATATCGAAATGCCAAAATGGAAAATATATAACAGGGAATAAGAAATCAAATGTGACTGCGGGAAAAAGGTGAAATTAATTTTATGGGTGGATATCCGAATATCCGAACACTCGGATCCCGATCCGAAACACAGATTCGGATCCGCATACCTGTAACCCGGACCCAAATGATCTTAAATTCAGATCTTCGATGTTTCGGATATCCGGTCTAATGGATTCGTGCGATTTCGCTCGCAGATTCAAAGATCAAATATTCGAACTTCATTCCCAAGATACCCAGCCGCTATAGTTCAGTGATAGAGCGTTGGCGTAGCATTCGGGAGGTCGTGATTCAATTCCAACGGCCGACTATCCCGACTGAGGTTTTTCCAGGTTTTTTCCTCAGTCACACCAGGCAAATACAGGGAAGGCACTTTCAACATTTTCCCTGCCCGACAATTTCCAGAATCCTTTCTACTCCCCTATCCCGGCCTGAGCCGTAGGTGCCTAAAGCCATATATAAAATTCAAATTCAATTCCAAATTAATGTTTCAACCTAAGCCTACTTTAGACTAAGTCTAAATTCCGTCTTTGCAATTGGGCCTACGTGTTCAGAGAGTTGTTTGACATCATATTTTGAATCACCAATCAACACCAGAATGATTGTGCTTATAACACAGTACGTCTAGTTTTGGACCGGGTCTATGCTTTTGTCCCGGTAACCCGATTTAGGTCTCCTCACACGGAGGACAAAGTAGAGTATTTGATTATTTCCTTGCGTTTGAGAGGTGATCGGGACCGGAGCACGAAAAATATGAATCTGGAGCTCATTAAGTTCTCAGACCGGGTCAAGTTTTACACCGGATCACCTACGTCCAAGATAGGTCGGGTCACCAACATTGACCTATTCTCAGCTCTTCTTTTAAATTGAATTTTATTTACGACCTTTAAGTATATAAGGCTTAGGACAGGTTAGGGGAAGGAAAAGGATTCGGGAAGGTTTCGGCCAAGGGTTATATTGAAACTCACCATCTCGGCATTTGCCCTGCATGACGATGGGAAAACCATGGAACTGCTGCACCCACCTTTTCCGAATATAACGTTCTAATAATTACAACACAAATGAACTAGTGTTTATAACAATTCGTACATACAGAATGAACACACCAGATCTTAAACGGGTCAGTCAGGTGATTCGGGTCAGGTTATGGGCCGCCACCGGATCTAGGATTCGAGCCCGTTCTGACCCGCTGATTCGATTGAGACCCAGTAACCCAAAGGACAAAGAAGATATTTTAATTCTGTCCTTGCGTTTGAACAGTGTTTGTTGTAAGGGTGACCAGCACGTGAGATGTTACCCCAGAGTACGGAAAATACGACGCCGAAATTTCCAGTTATTTAGATTTTCCAGACCGAGTCAATCGGGTTACCAGATCATTTGGGTGGGCCAAGTTTTGGGCTGCATCGCTCATGTTTGGGCCAGGCCCGATCACCAGGTCATCAAAAGTCGCTTGGTTTTAGCTTTGGAACACGAACTCAAAGTGAATGAGTTTGCATAAAAGAGGAAAACAATAAGTAAGAGAAAAAATAAGGGTGATTGGAGAGGGAGAAGAAGAGAAAGAATCAAACACATGATAACAGAGGGTGAGAGAAAGACCAATGAAAATATGAATGCTACTTATCTTTATGCATTTAAAGAAAAATAACACGCATTAGGAAATTTAATAACATTAGTGACCAAGAGTACGTGGAGGTTAGGAAAAGTCTGGTACGGTGTTTTCTCATTGCGCACGTGAAGAAATCTTGTTGTTTCAGGTTTTAGAAAATACGTCTTTCTATGTTGAGACGTTAGTGTAACTAACTATTTGGCTTCATCAGACACACTGACGGTCCTTTTCGCCAACGTCGATTAAATATAGCTTAACCATGCGATACCTAACGATGTGATAAATTGTTAATCAGCCAATAAAGATTTTCCTTTTCAACAACGCTGACGTAACGAATTTAACAAACCGTTTACAATCGGATGGTTAAGTTAAGAATCTGTTTGATTTCTAAATTTCTCATAGGCTACATGAATTTTGATTGGCTGAGTGAAAAGGGTAGAAAAAAAGACAAGGTTTTGTAACAAACGAATTGTGCAATCCTCAAGCAAGTAATAAATCGCTGGCGTTTATGTGTGTGTGAATGCGTGTGTTCAGGGCGTCTGTAAATTGATTTGATGCATTCAAATGATCGCTGATAGAATGCTAAGAAAATATTACCATTATCAGCTATCGTAAAGCAGACATAAATCTGCTATCCATCTCCTGAGTGCGGAAAGCAAGTTTTACACTCTTTTTACTATAACAGATTAAAATTGCATTCAATCTACTTTTGTAATACACGAAATATAAATAGCGAAACAGTATAGTAGATATATATGCAACCAGTCTCCGTGGGTATACAGACATAGACACGTAAAAATATGCTTTGCATCAGTATTCCTATTTTACAAGGTTCGATTCTCGCTGGGATAGAAGAGGTTTGGAGTCCATCTTAAATTGTAGGTGCTATTCGTAGGACTTTATATGCATCCGATGGAAGGCAATTGCAAACCACCATCGATTTACCTAGCCCGAAGACCTTTCGGTCAGGACCTGCACCGATCATAATCAGGCAAAAGATACATCAATGAGAAGAGAATTTTCCGGGAAGGGACAGATCCCTGACTTCTTTGTGTATGGTAACGACATTCGTATTTTGGTTTTCAACTACTTTTTTTAATATTTCAGCAAATTTCTTTTTTCAAAGGTAGGAACTTGTCTTTGCTCCATACGAAGATTTCACACATGAAAAAATCCATCAGCAAAAGCTTAGAAAACAAAAATAAATGTCACATGCTTATTCCAGCCAATGGGTTACAGTGTATTATACATTTCAATGCATTATTTATAGCTATTTTGATTCATAAAAACCCAGGTTAAAGGATATGGTGTAACTGTCTAACGATAATTCCTAAAATATAATTGATAGACCCTATCATTATTGCCCTTGAAAGTTCCTGAAAAACTTAATGATGAGGATGAAATCCGGTACAAATATGAGTGGGTAAACAAAAATTCTCAGTATGTTTCCTTAGCAGTGATTCCGCCAGACCCCTCTTCCCCCAACCTCGAGAACACCCCGCAACTTATTCCGGTCAAAAATCGATAGTAACCGTCTAAAATTCCACTTACACACTCTCAATTTTGACTCCTCCCAAACTGACAATCTTGGAGGAATCCCTGCCCCTGAGAAAAAATATGGCTACAAGCCTGAGTCACGGGCGACGGGACAGGTATACGTGTATTTTTATCTTCGCTTTCAGTAAATACATGTCACATCAGGAGACCAGATTCTCCGCACCCTAATCCAGACACCGAACCGAAAAGTAATAGCGGGCATCCTGCAATAAAGTATCGGTACTTTCATGAATCCGAAACTTTCAAAAAACAAAATTTTGACAAATCAGTTTATTTTGAACAAGGAAAAATAAATAAATCCAAATAGTAATAATCCCATACGAACGATCAAGATCTTTGCGCTGGATCTAGCATAAATAACATATTTTATTACTTCGCATCTGTCATATTTAGTAAATTTATTGCCTCCTCTCGTCCATTTAATTTTTCCAGGCACGTTTGTTGAAGTCTAGAACAAATCAGCATCCCGGATGAACCCTCTAAAATGTTGGGATAAAGGGTTGAGATATGTGACTGTATCGAAAAATCCACGACGTCTGCTCACCTTATTTTTGCATTATACTTTTATTGGTAGAATTCACTTTTAATGCACATAAAGCATTTTAGAAGCAACATATTAAGTAATAGCTATCACATTCAAGTTACTAATTCATTTAGTAACAATAAGAAAATATCCAAGTTTCCTTGTAGGGGTTTGAACTGGCGAACTAAAATGTAAATTGCTTATATTTAACACGCGTTTACGAATTACGCTACGAATCCAACAATGCAAACAGTTAACACCAAGCAGTGCTATTGTAACAGCATTGAAAATTGAAGAAGTTTACATGACATTCATTTTATTAATTTATTTTATTAAAATATGCTTTTCCATTATAACACTTATCGAAGTGTACTGTGTGGGGCACAGTACAAGTAAGTAATAACATGTATTTATTTTGTTTCCCTTGTTTTCTCTCTTCTAACAAAATACCTCAGATTCTTTTTGATTAAATATTTAACAGTATAATAGTGAACGGTATGTCTAGTTAGCGAAGACAGGTTAGATGTGTTGAGTTTTGGTTGTTTTGATAAGCATTTATTTTGGTAATATAGTGTCATTTTTGTTTAGCTTTTGATTGTTTTTATTGTGGTTGTGATCTGGACAGTATGTCGAGTGAGCAAAGACAAGTTGGATGTGTTGAGTCTTGGTTGCTTTGGTTGCTAATGTACAGTATTATCTCGGCAACTTTGGTTTATGGTGGGTTGGATTTCCAACGAATGTCCAACCACCAAAGCATAAAATTAGCTAGTAGTTGGCCCAATGTGAAGAAAACTAACAAAAGGCCAACGTAAGAAAAAAGGTATGCCCGGTTGGTAACATTTTAGGGGTTGATACAACATAAAGCCAACCATAAAATCCAATAGATGGCCCAGTGTCAAGAAAACTAACAAAAGGCCAACGTGAGATGCAACGCAAACCATATACAATGCGTTAAAACATACATTGGCCCAATGATTGCTTCTATAATAATAAAAATAAGCAACTCATACGTATGTTTTCTCGGTTCCTGCAGTTGAGGAGGAAAATGGAGGAGGAGAAGATCGTTGGTTTACCGAATCCACACTTGGGCCAACCAACTTTATTATTTTTTCAACGAAACGCGAGAGAGAGGGAAAGGGAGAGGGAGAGAGAGAGTGTGTGTGTGTGGGAGAGAGAGAGTGGGCTAGATAATTTTTGTTGGTATATTTCACATAATATAAAAGTTCCTGAATCGATTTTGTTGTCAATTTGAACGAGAAAGTATCCAAATCCAATGAACATCAATGCTTTAATATAACATTTGCTTCAAAATCAAATCAGGAATTTGTATATTATATGAGAAACAGAAAAGAATTTAAAAAATCATCATGGACATAGTAGTTTTTTCAAACAAGCTTCTCAATTGTCTTCGTACCACAATAGGAATGAGAAAAACATCTCAAAATTGGAAGACCAGCATGGCCGAGTGGACAGTTCGCTGTCAGACAGCGAGCGAGAAACACATACAGTGTAAGCTCCTCGAGTTGTTTGGCGTACGCGATATTACGACCACGTGAGTGGAAGAAGTTTTTTTTAACAAGAGCAAAAAGTGAATATTTGAGTATACGTTTAAAGCTTATAAGAGTAATAAGTTATATTAAAGCATTGTTATATTATATAAAATTATTATTAATAATATTATTATATTGTTATAGTATATAATATAATATATTGTTATATTAAAGCATAAGGTATATTATAAGCAGGAAAGTTCTCTCCTCCTACTTATAGAGAGTGTAGTGGTTAACAGTAATGTATCGAGTTCAACAAATATGGTTTCCAAAGTGAGTCAAGCATGTCTTTAAACGAAGACCAGGAAAGTTACAAGTTAAATGCAGTTATAACATAAATATCAAATCTATCAAGGGTTATGCAAGTGAATTCATAATAAGTTAAAAAGGAAGTTTAAAAAGAAATTCTAAAAATGTAGTTCACGCGAGTTAACACACTTCAGATTAGCACTCGACCGTTACCAGTGAGATCCAGTAGTTTAAACAAATACCGTTGGCTCCATTCTTTGTTTCAGCTACCACCACAGGATATAATAAGCATTGAAACTAACATATTTCGGAAGCTATTTTTTTTTAAATTAGAGAAGCTGCAATAGCGAAAGAAATAATCCGTAAGTACCCGACGACAGTCCCGTATCAAAATGGCAACGAGCAACATGAACTACACATAGCCATGGCAATCAGACTGTCAACATTAGTCAGACTGTCTATCTGTCCAACAGAACTACCCGATGACATTATCCAACAGAATCTTATGCCCTATGGGCAAGTGATATCTATAAATGACGAACTTTTTAATAATCAACATGAATACCCAATCAGGAATGGCGTAAATGAATGTAAGATTATCCTTAAAAAAGATATCCCGTCGATTATTTATGTGGGCGGATATAGACTGAGCGTTAACTATGCAAATCAACAACCCTCATGTTTGAAATGTAATAGTCCAACGCACAAATTGGCCGAATGTGATCAAAGGGGAGGGGGGCAAAAAATAACACATATGCAGGCGCAGCTCAAAACGCCCCAAATGTACTGAAAACAGGGAAAAGCCCAGTGAACCACAACACAGTTAACAGTGATCCCGATATTAGTGATTTTCAAGCTTTCCCACTCACCGGGGCAGCCAGTCACCGAGGGCAGACATCCCCCATCACTAGACACCCAATGGTAGGACTTCCAAGCCAGGCAGAGTTTACGAAAAAACACGAGGTACAATTATGGTCCTCTTATACACAAGAAAATAAGCAAGAAGAAAAAAAAGGTCAGAGATTGAAACAGATCAACTTGGATAAAAGGAACTACCCTACAAGAACGAGAACGGAAAAACCGTCACGCTAACTCCACCCAGTATCTCGAAGGAGAGCTTCTGTCGAGTGGAGATCGTCCCGTCTCAAAATCAGGAAAGCTCACAGGTATTAATGGCAGCGGACAGGGAAAATTTGTTCCTGCCGAGTTTTACCTTTAAGGTAAGTGAGACTAGTATTAGCAACAACAATTATTCAAGGGATTTAGAGATACAAGTGGATTAGAGTGGCAGGCCAACAGCACTCCCCCTTCCTCCAACAAGGCTCTCACACAGCCAGACACGGCTCAACAGCCCGAGGCTGTGCGCTAACTGGAGTCGACTACAACAGGAGAGAACAAAATGGAACATAATTTTCTCATTCCACAACACTCAATGCAAGATAGTAAACAATCTCGTGCTTTAAGTGACCCAAAAGCCAAACCAAAACGAATAAGTAGTAGAAAAAAAACGCAGAGCGGGCACAGAGGGATTAAGTTTTAGTGATATGGAATACTATTAATAAATGATAAGAGTTGTTAAGAGTAACGATTTTGTGTTACATAATATAAATTCAAGGAGAGGTTTTGTAGTTTTTGTAAATATGGCAGTTCACATCAACCAGAGGGCTGTAAAGTCTGTGATATGTAATTTTTTGAAAGTGATTATTGTTAATTGTATTATTATTAGTATGTTTAGAATTGATATAGCAACTACAAAGGCACAACGTCCCAAACCAAACAGACTGCGCTGAAGGAATTTTTTGCGAGAATATGATATCAGTATTCTTCATACACAAGAAAATAAGGTATCCACTTACGAAGAGATACAAAGGTAAAGCTGTCATAATAACTTTACCTCTCAAGGGATGGGTTCAACATTTTTTTTATCGCCGGGACATTAAGTATGTCCCACAAAAGCATACGGTAGAACGACGTATTACAGTAGGGCAGATATATAACATAGCTTTAACCTCTGTTTACTTACCGGCAGGAAATGACGACTTTTTAACAGGGGAATTAGCGAGAACTCTAAGACAACAGAAAGGGACGCACATTGTGGAGGAGATTTTAATTCTTTCACGGAGCCAGGAGATGCTACACACAATTCAAGACCATCACAAGCTTTAAAAGATTTATTAAAATCATTGAATTAGTTGATGTATGAAAAACATTTTTGACGGCCTTAAGCCATACTTATTTTAGACCATGTTATTCCAATAGACTGGATAAATTTTATGTTAGTGATATACCTCATATACGCAATGTAAGATTAGTAGCTTCGACAATAAGTGATCATCTTATTCTAATAGTGACTGTAGATCTAAATAGTACTAAATGTTTACGAGCCAATTACAGTTGGCATTTTCCACCATATATACTTCAAGAAGAGGGATACTGTAATGCTTTTATTGAGAAATGGAATCACATACAAACAAAACAACCCAAAAAAGGTTTACTTATAGATTGGAGGACTAATTATGTACATTCTCAAATAGTTTATTTCAGTAGACAATATACTAATCAGCGTTTTCTAGAAGAAAATGCACAGATACAATACTATTCCAGGTTATTGCAGGAATGCTATAAGAGGCACGCAGAGGGTAGGGAAGTACATATAGATATTAAGTAATTTAAAGCGATCATACTATCCATTTACATGAAGAAGCACCAGACACAATAATTCAAACTAAAATTAAAACAAGTACCCTAGAAGAAGAACTGCATGTTGCGCATATAAGATAGGAAAAACAAAGGCACAAACAAAAAGGTTATATGGGCTCGAAGTCCATTTACAATAAATGAAATTAAACAGGCCGTAAACGCGGGAGCACCGCGCAAGTCCGGATGTTTCGACCCTTTTGGGTATGAGATGTGTGCTAAATTCCAAAACCTAATTCCCCCTCTCTTAGTAGAAATCTTTAACGAGTTTAGCAGCACCCTATATATACCGAATAAGATGAAACAAGAATACTGATCCCAAAGAACTCACATCCAACAGGGTGTGGTTATTACAGGCCTATTACGTTGCTACCTACCGATGATAATATACTTACCAGGTGCCTAGCACAAAGAATCAACAGGTTACTAGATCTTCTTTTAAATCCCATGTAACATGGGCATCCAGAGAATTTCAGGGACAATTCGAGAATTTTTAATGCACTACGAAACTAAAGCAGACATACCCGCTACCTTGCTTGCCTAATAAAGCATATGATTTAATTCAATATGATGTTCTATATAAGACAAGCAAGGTCTTGCCTAATATAGATTAAGATAATAAAAGCGTTATATCAGACGTCAGACGATATCCCGTCAGACGAAAATCAAGATTAACTGTAATTTTACCAGATTCTTTGCAATGCAAAGAAGTATAATTCAAGATGATCCAATGAGTCCTATTCTTTTTTAGCTTGTGTATAGCATCACTTATTAATAACATAAAAAAAAGTAGAAGGGGTATCAATCTACGAAGGTAAGTTAGTAGTACAATCATACCAGGATGACGTTCATTGTTTTGTAAGGAACCCAGAGGCTCTCCAAGATATCCAAAACTGTATACAACAGTATGAAAAACAATCAAGTGCTAAGTTAAAGAGGGAAAATTCACAACTATTGTTATGTCCTTTAACACCCAAGCAAGTATATGAGGGCAACTTCCCTATAGCAGATCGACTCCCGATATTAGGGATTACCTGGATGCATCCTATCTAGCAATTATGTCAAATAAATTATGAAATGTATAGTGACAAAATTAAACATGTACTGAATATTAATGCAACTAGACTGTTTACCCTGTTCATGAGAAATTTGTTTTTGAAATAATATGCAATGAGTATGATGTGTTACATAGCTCAGGTACTTCCTATTCCGTTGGCATATGCTAGGAAATTACACGCTTTCTCTTTTTTCTTGTGGCGTCACCACATATTCAGAGTAGAAAAGGTTCAATTGATAATGCCATATGAGTTAGGAGGTATCCCGTTTTCCGGATTATAGTTATTTCCCACAAACAAAAACAAATGCAGTCATTTGGATAACAGATATGACATTAATGTATTTGCTGGATTCTAAAATTAACAAGAATGAACAAACATATAATTTCTTTCTAACATTTGAAATCAGTAAGCTCACACAAGCAGAAATAAGGAACAATTTTAGCAATTTGTAAAAAGATATAATCAATATGAGGTGGTAAGGTCAGTAGACTGGCAAACCTTACTTTGGACACCAAATGTAAGTAACAAGTGGTAATCATATCGGGGCTTAGTAATTATAATTCCCCGTTATAAGTTCACTATATATTTAACAATGTGTATCTCTATAAGGATGCATTTTGTTTAAGTAGAATGATGTTAATTAAAGAGCTAATTGACCGCTATCTAATACTATAAAGCGGTGGTATGAAGGAAAACCTCAACAGCAATTTAAAGCACTTGTAAATCCAAGAAATATAAATGTAAACCGATTTATACTGAAATAAAAAGAAGTGGTTGAAAAAAAATTGAAAAGGCATCAGACTTCTAAATCTCATCGCTAACCATCGGAGGCACGAATCCCATGCACTGAAGAACTTTTCACCCAAGGAACGTGTAACAACGAAAACAATACAAAAAGGTCAACTGAATATGGATCATCGCTGCGTGCAATATACCTTCGAGAAAACAACAGTCTCACTTCTGGTCGGATATTTTGCTTGTCGGATGGTCGAGGAATTGGCGGCACGTTCTGTTGGCCTAATGTTGGGTCATTGTCGTTGCCAACATTATGTCAACGTTAGGCAAAGTCCACATTGAAATTATCATGTAGTTTATCCTGTTTTGGGCATCACTGTTCAGGCCAGCGTTATGGTCAACGGCCATTTAGTACGGAGGGCGACCCGTACTGGCCAACGTGAATCTAAAGTAAAAACATACGATCAGATTTTCGTTTGCCCCCCAAAAATTTGCTACTTAAGACCACACACACAATCCAAAATTCACAGTTTCCGAAAAGGAAGCAAAATTCACTTATCGAGAGTAACAAAGTACAATTAAATCAATTTTCCAAAGCAGTTCTAACAAACAACATTGAGTCAATTAACGTCACATTCCGTTCCTCTCTAAATCTTGATTCCGATTCATCTAACCTGACTTTTCCAAGCTCCAACAACCCTGAGCGCAAGTGTGCAAAACTTTTCTAAAATGAGCTGACCAATGGCTTCCACTTACAACATGAAAACACCAGACTTTTCAAATCCGCCCTTAAAGAAGACACAAAGACTGCCAGTTAGGCATAACTAAATTTAACCTGACTTTGACTAAGAACCGCCACAATATTCAGCACTTGAACCAGAAATTTCCTTTCAAGATTCTAATTGAAATGAATACAGCTTCAAACTTCTTTCATAATCACGGATTTTCACGGGACTCACAAACCTTTGTATTAATGAAGTCACCAGGTAAGAACGCACAAAAGTCAAATTTTAGTTTACTGTTGAAACTATTGGGTCTCTACTTTTACACCACAAGCATTTATTTCTCAATTTATAACCCGTACTGATCAACCTTATTTATTAGACAAATTAGTTAGTTAGGTGTCGTCCTAAGAAAACAGACTACCTAGTTTCTGCAAGGCAAGAATTTATTATTAGTGATTTTCCACTTACCTACGTTTAATTAATTGTCCACTAGTATCAATTAACCTTTGTTATTAATCTGATAATTTCCAATTAAGATAAATTCAATTAGACATTCCTCCACATCATTATTTACATTTTCATTATCCTTCATCACATCGTTACTGCTTTTATCCTTCTTCGTGTCGGAACAGAATTTCAATCGTATCTTCAACAACCACATTGACCAATAATAAAAACTTTACCAAGGCTTTCCAAAAGAATTCCTCGTTTCCATACCAATATAATTAACAAACTTAATGGAATCTTAACCGTCATTTTAAATGAACAAGAATTTAACTTTCCCAATTCCTATCACGTCCGTAACATCCTTGGTTCTGAGGTCAAAAATTTAAAAACTACCATAACTAAGAAATGGCGCTAAAATCTCACAATGGTGCCAGGTCTTTTAATTATTTACCTGCCCTCAGAACCAGAAAATAGCGGGAGGTATATCTAGAAAACAAACTTTTGTAGCGAGAAACAACATCTCGCTACAACATACATGAGGGATCTTATGGATAATTATAATTATGCACGTAGCAATCGCGCATGAGTATAAGCCTTTACAAATTTCGAGCTAAGAAGTAAAACATGTTTATTATTACAATTGATATCGGCCTGACCCAAAGTTGCCTAAAGGTCTTAAAATTAAATTCAAATTCACAATTGATATACTTGGATCGAAAACTGAATGCATTCAACGTAAATCTCGAAAATAAGATCTAAAAATTGTTTCTTCCATCCATACCTATTTACTAGTTAGTGTAAAAACGAGCATTTTATCGTTTTGTAGGATACTTACAGAATTCGCACGTACATACGCTGCATATATATTAATATTAAAGAATCGTACATGTTATATAAAAAGAGCCCAACAAAAAATCACAACGCCGTTGATCCGACACGAGCCGAGCCGAGTTTCGACCTGATTCATGTTGACCTGACCCAACTTCGTATAAGTATACTTTTTGACATTAAGGAAAAGTTAAACTTCATGCTCTACAAGTGGCAGTAAAAATCACGAAGTGAATGAACTTTCTAATTATGTTTATTTCACAATATTTTGAATCGTTCAAATATGGACTTAATGTTCGCGTTAATTTTCCCTAAGCTCCTTGACGTAAACGTATAGTATGCGTCTATAATATCTTCCACATTCTTATGTTCTTAAAAAGTCTTGCGGGTGAAAATGCTGGGCACGAAGACAATATATTGTGTCTTTTAATTAAACATATCCATTAACTTTCTTTAAACCACTCATTGAGCCAAGGCCTAGAACCCGATACTCAATAAACCAACTGACAAATTACTGTGACCGTGTCATTTGGACTAAATGTTGATTGGACGAAAAATCCTTTGGACCAAATGTCGAATGGACGAACGTCGATTGGACGAAAAGTTCAATGGACTAATTGTCTTGTGGACGAGATATCGATGGACGAAATGTCTATGGACTAAATGTCTTTGGACGAACGTCACACGGCCAAGGATTCTAGTTCAACGCAATGTTACTTGCATTTTTCAAACAATTTAATTGTTTTAAATATTTCTTGCAAACAATGGCGTCACATTTTATGCTCACAAGCATACATACTGATAGGGTGGAAAATAATTCTATTTATTTTCCTTCGTGATGATTAGAATGTCAAAATATGTGTGCATGGAAATTTGGTCCACTCGAGCGCAATTACTTTGGGAGATATCGGTGATATAAAAGTCAAAATTTGTCTGCGGAAAGTGATAAAATAAGTGTGGAAATATCCTTATGTCCTTAAATTTCTGAAACAAATGGGCGGTAAATACACAGTGAAGTGACATGTATAGAAGGCGCTACCTGTTGGAGTTTATGTTCTTCGTGGTCGTCATTTTGAAGCCCGCCATTCTGAATCTCGAGTCATTTCTTCAATGGGAAGTGTGTCGTATAATATGGATACAAATCCATATCGATAGAGCACTATACCCAGGAACAATTTGTATGCATTGGGGTTTCATTTCCTTCGTCATTCCAAAATGAAATGGGTGTTTCCAGGCTATTGCATTATTACCGGTTTAGAAGTGCCATATACTCTTATCTCTTACAATAATACATTTACGGAAGAACTGACTTTAGAAACTCATTTTCCATAAAATTCTAGGCCAGAATGAAATATTACACGACCCACCTTCTATTTAAGAAAATTACTCGAAATTCAAAATGGCGGACTGTAAGATGGCGACCATGAACTGCACACACTTCAATAGGTAGCGCCTTCTATCCAGATCACTTTCATGTCTATTTACCTTCCATTTGTTTGAAAAATTTAAGAACATAAGGATATGTCCGTACTTTTTTTTTCACTTTCCGCTGGCTGAATTTGACTTTAATACCATCTATATCTTTCCAAAGTAATTGCGCTCCACAGGTCAAAATTTGCATGCGCACATACTTTCACATTCGAATCATGAAGGAAGAAAAAATGTATGATTCTTTTCTGCCTCATCAGTATGTTTGCTTGTCAGTGTAGCATTAGTAACATGTTTCTTTAGCTACTTATTCAACACTCCTCCAATACTGGTCAGAGCTATTTTCAATTAAGAACAACAATGTGAGAATGGAGGAACATAGAAAAAAAAACTTTTCGAAAGAACCTAACTCTGGTCATATTCAGAGCAACATAACAGAATTTTCCTGGTTTGAATGAGGGATACCATTGGAATTCTAAATCAGGATGGGCCGGCGATAGGCGCGAACCAACAATCTTCCCAGTACCAAGCTAATGATATACCAGCTGAGCTATGACCTATTTTTTATAATCGTAGTTTCAACTTCTATATCAAAATTTCTTGTTAGAAGATATGTGTTGTCAAGTTGAGACAAGTTAAAATTAACTGTGGGAGAGAACGTAAATGTATTATAAGAAACTGAATAACAATTCAAAAGTATATTTACGTTCAATTCCAATTTACTTTTATTAATACGCCGGAATGGTAGCTAGGATATAAGGCTACAGAAATGTGGGAAATAATCCTTCAATTAGCATACTTGCAAAGAAATAGGTAGGGAAAGAAAAGACCAGAGCTTTACTCAAGTCACCCTCCTGACATTCAGCTAATGAAACATGAAAACCTTGGAAAACCTGTGTCATTATGGCCAACAGGAGGACCTGTACTCTCTTGTTGCCTCAGCGTGAAGTCTGCAACATTACCCATTGTCCCACGATGAACAGTATGGATTAATGTTTGGGTTCGATGAACAATATGGATAACTTTGTTTATCGAAACTGTCGTTTATGTTGAGTACTTATGTTTTATTATCAACAAATAATTGCATATGTGTTGGTTCTAAATATTCCATAATTTACTTTCTAGGTTTATATCGTAAATGATATAATCTTTCATGATATGAATTACAAAGGTACAATGAAAGCATACTAAGTAGATAGAGTTCTGTCATTGTCGGATAAATAAAGGCTCTGTACGAAACAATATCAATCACCATATAATTATAATCAAATATGCAAAAGGCAGCTGTTAATAATTGAGCTACTCAGGTCACGATGACTCCATGGCAACCATAAAATAAAGCAATCAATTGGTATGAAAGCATAGAGCATTAGTAGAGTTTGGGTACAAAGAACGTTCATCGAGACTGAATATATAGTGTACAATGTTTTAATTCGTTCCGTTAATTCATTCACAATGTTTTAATTGTGAAATTATCTACGTCCTTATGCTAGATTAAATATTTCCTTTTTGCGGAAATAAATAGGTCAAATACTTTATACTTGTGAGTGATTGTAACTACCACAAATTTAAAAGAGAAATTCGAAGTTCTGAAAGGTAAGTAATTTAAAGTATACACGTAAATGATTGAAACATTTCAATAAATGCTTATTGAAGTATATAAACTATCTGGCAATTTCTAAGGAACCTCTGGAATTCGGCATTTACTTTTCTTCTGCGGCTGTGTATCTCCGCGAAGCGACGAGTAAGGGCATCAGGGAGTAGTCCTGACCTTGGAAATAAACAACACTGCTAGTTGAACTTCCTTAACAAGAAAATTCAACCGCAGTCAGTAAAGGTAAGTCAAGTTGCCCCCCCCCCCACTTTCAAAAATACCTAAAAGCAAATATATTAGATCGTAAGCGCATCGTTAGTACTCGTTAGTGCATATGACACTAACGTTAGTGCTTCATTCCTGAGCGAGATATAACGTCACAAATGTGGGGGTGGTCAATTTGACGTCACGGCCCACTCACAAAGAAATGTTAAACCCATCAATACCCAACCATACTGGATAGTAAGTCACATTAATTGCATTGCATTAATTGCATTAATTAAGTGCATTTGATACTAACGCTAGTGCTCCATTTCTTAACAAGATACAATGGAAAATTTGTGGGTGATACCAACTTCAGTTTCACAAAGAAATATGTCTCATAACAACCCAGTCATCCTTGATCGTAAGTACACCGCTAGTGCATAGGTTAGTGCTCCATTCCTGAGCAAGAAATAACGAAAAAAATGTGTGTAGGGTCAACTTGACATCAGTTTATCCCACCCGCAAAGAAATTTTAGACCCATCACTCACCAACCTTACTGGATCGTAAGTGAATTGTTAGTGTCATTCCTAATCGAGATATAAGGAAAAACTGGATGGGGTTGACTTGTATTAAGTATGTACTAAGAACAAAAGAATTTCAGAGCCACAGACTCAAGATCAAAGTGCATTTAAAGTGCACAATAGCTATGTCCCAAAAAAAAAAGTTCACAATATATTCCAGATTTACCATATTTTAGTTTATTATGTAAGAACTTTTCCTCAATTTAACATCAACTACAGCACATTTTTAGTGCACAACATCTGAGATTTTGGTGTGCTGATATCCAATTCATGCACAAAAAATTTACATGATAGTGACAAATGTACTAAAGGCGGTCTGGAAACCTACTCCAGATAATATTAACATCGGGAAATATGAACTTAATGTGTGCAAAATATGCACTAAGGGTAAATAGCAAATAAAAGGACACAATTTTTTTTAGTACGTTCACGTACGTTCATATAAAGTTCACTTTTTGTGAAGAATTTATATGTATTGTATGCCAGGAGATTTTCAGCGTAGTGACCCAACCATACGGGATTGTTAGTGCGTATGATAGTAACGTTAGTGCTCCAGTCGTAACAGATATATAAGGAAAACCCTATGAGTATGGCCAACTTGACAACCAATAAATATTTGTGACGCATGCGCACCAAACATTTTGTATTGTTAGTGCATCGTTAGTGTACAATGACTAACGTTAGTGTCTTTTTGTGCGCTGTATACAGAAACAAGTGAGATGGGGCTCATTCAGGTACTCTGCATATATATTACCACCATGATTCAGTCCGGATTGGATGATATATGTGTCTGAAAATATTTCGGGGAGACCTTTCGAATGACACCTTAGCGATTTTCGTAGCCCTTGTAGCGCCTGAATAATAGGCCTATTGGAAAAGATAAAATTATATACAAACTTTACTGTCAATTATGTTTCTCTCCCTTACGTTCTTACGAAATTCCAATGAATTTGAAGAATTTTGGAATCGCAAAATCATACTAATGTATTCAAAAGTGATAAAACGAACTTAAAAATATCAATACCGGTACCTCAATTTCAAATTTTTTGCAGGACACACTTGTACCTTCTGTAGTAATAGTTCATTTACGCTGTGCAATAATCCCTTTTGAAATATGTATATCCCTTTTTGGAGGTAAGAACTCATGCAATATTCTTTAGCACCTTAAAAGTTATCCACCCCGTGCCTCTAATGAGTCTAATCCATCACTCTTGCACACCATCTTCCATTCCACTCCATTCCACTATTTCGTTTCTAATGTTAACTAACCCTTCACTTCTCGGCTACCTTTCATTCACAAAAGGTGCGGAAGTATTGACGCGAGCAACGCATTTTCTCCCATTTGGGGAGGTTTTAAACAGAAGCTTGCGGCTAGTGGCAGCTAAATGTTGGATGCCCTGAAAGTATTTATAGTAAACTTTATATTAAGGAAAATTCAGAATTTGGCCTTGATTTGCTTTTTTGTGCGTTTCGATGAAATTGAGAATATTATCCAAAATTTTACGTTACTATTTCGATGTATATTACAAAAACGTTAGGATACAAGTCTCAACTACATTAAAGTTATGATTAGATTGTATTTAAACTTGGAAATCAACCATATTATACATAACAATTTACTTGCCTCATTTGTAGCTGCAGTCAGAAAATGTATATAAACGCATTCCTAAAATGTTAAGAAAATTGGCAACTCTGATCGCACATGTATTGTACTAAGGATTATGGGTTTCAGGTTTACAAACGAAATAGTTTAGTGTCTATTGGTTAAAAAATAAAATGATTTTAATGGGCGATAATATCATTATGCTTAATCCCTCCCGGTAGTCTACTGGGCATTTAACTACAACCTAAGATTGTTTTCTAGTTTATTTTTAAATTTGAATTTCGGGTTTTGTCCAATTCTTTTCAATTCCATCCTACTGTGCCGCAGAACCCCCTCGATATTTGGGGCCCGGGGTGGTTGCATCGCTCGCCAAACCCTTGCGCCGCTCATATATGCCACCTAGTGGGTAATACACATAAAATAAAAATGTAAGTACCTACAAAGCTTGTTCTTTCTTTAGTCTGGAAATACAAGTAACTATCGCAAAACGAATAATGTAAACTGAAAATGTATAAAAATCTCTTCTTATTTGCAATGTATTAGTAATCTAAACAGGACAACTTATTTCGTTATAAGAATATCTTTTGATAAAGTTACTGTTTTTACAATGTAGGATTCCACAATTATACTATTCTGGTTGTGTACTTTTAGAACATATATACCACGTCCAGATCCCCGATTGTTAGGAAAGAACGTTTACTTGTCAGATGGGTCCTCGTGAAAAAAAAAATCTAAAATTTGATGTCGAAGTAGCTTTGTATGTGCCCAAATCACAGCTAAAAGTGCAATATTTATTTCGAAGTGGATTTTCTCCGCTGTCATACTGTGCAAACGTGAACTATGCATCTTCACAACGACCATAATATTTTCTGTGAGGCAGTCGAATATAACGCTATAATAACTTGAAATGTTTAGACCTACGCACATTCATGTATACAAGAAATCGTTGGGTTGAATTACATCGCTTCATTTCTACAGGGATTTAAACGTGACGTTTCGTAGAAAAATGCCGGAATTCGGGTTAAAATTTCAGATGGGACTTCATGTAAAAGGCTGGAATTTAGTGTCATACAAGCCTTGTTTTGTGGCAGCTCATCACCAAAACTGCAACTTTTATTTGTAAGTGGTTTTGCCAATGCAAGCGTATTATATTTTGTGTATGTAGCTCATATTAGTATCCTTCTGGAAAGACACAATTTCAACTCTCATGAACAATCTTTCCTTGACCAAACCACTTGAAAATAAAAGTTGTTATTTTTACTGTGATTTGAGCACATACAAAACTTCCTGGAGACCAAATTTCAGACTTTTATGATGGTCCATTGATATATTTTTGCTCGAAATCCGGCATTTTTGGCAAAAGTCCAAGTTTTAACCCTTTGTAGAAAAAAGTGTGTGATTTAGGGCCATGATCTTTTGCGTCCAAACACCCGGTTTGCAAGTGTAACAATTATAAAAAAATTGCAAACTTTTATTGAAATACTTTACCACCAAAAAATTGGTTTAAAGATTTAATTTTATACAACTAGTTATTCATATTTCAGTCTAAATTCTCGAATAAAGGAATTATTTTCAGAAAAAGTAATTCCACATCTTCAAAGTACATTTTAAGACCTACACAACTGTTTTTGTCAGCCCTTAAGCTTGCCTGGTTTTTAAGATATTCAGTTTTCGTACACGTTTAGGCGAGTAAAAAAAAACACCATTCCAATGTTGGAAATATGGTCGCTCCATAAAGTTGTTCTAAAATGGTGATGCATCGAATTTATCTAAAGTTGGATGATTTGTCATAGAATGAACAAATTAACGTATGCCCTAGTTTTTCGCGTAAAGTATGAAGATGAGAAATGTTATTAAATCTTAATTCTGATAATAATAATTGTGACAAAGAAATTTTCATCAATAAGAAAAGCTGCCTTAACAAAGTGAATTGTTATATTTCTATTATTGTGGATTTAAACGAGAATCTCTGAAAGAAAGACTAAGTGCAAAACCTAGAAAAAGGAGCCACAGGCTTGTGAAAACAACTGCGCACACGAAAATAAATATCATTCCTTATACAAGCAGTAAGTTTAACTACGGGCCACTTGGCGTGACTCAATCTAGTGGTGTTATAATAAGACACATCTTGGCTACATCTTCTCAACTGTAAAAATAGCTCATGGTTAAGGAGTTTACTTTCTAAATCAACGCGAAAGTAACATGGGTTAGAGTCCTAGACTCACAAGCACACTTTTCCTTCTGTTCAACAATACAATAATAAATTATTTTCATGAAATGACTAAAGTATAGAATTTGCTAGCAAGCATCGCAGCTCTCTGTCTTATTACGTCAAACTGAGTATGGCCTTGCAAAGGTATCTAAACGGATATGCAAAGTAGTAAATAAAACTTTCCCACGCCACTGGCGTGAGTTTTCTCTCTTTCATACTAACATTTGAAATCATAACATGTTCTTAGTAAGTAGGGAACTAAGTCCAATGTAGTATAGTGGTCAACTTATTAAACTTTCAGTCTGTATGTTTAGGTTCGATTCCCAATTAAGTCACAACTTTTTAAAAAATATACTTGTATGAGAATGATGCCCTGGCTGCGAAATGCGTCTTTGGGCAGTCGAGATGTTAATAAATGAGTGTGAGATCGTAAAACATCAATGAAATTGTTTCATTAATAATATCACTTTTTCTTTCCTTAGATATTATCGTGTTTGTCTCTTCCCTTAATTCTCTTTCTCTCTGTTTTTGTTCAGTTATGTGTGTATGTGTATATTCCCTCTCTCTCTCTCTCTCTCTCTCTCTCTGTGTGTGTGTGTGTTTGAACAAGTCAAGTTTTTTTGCGTTGAATAATGATTTTTCTGCATGATGTCCATATTATTATTTTCCTTTTCTTTGCATTAATTCCCATCTCTTAGAACTTAACGCGAATGAAATTTCT
The DNA here is from genome assembly GCA_022664845.1 of Lepisma saccharinum. NCBI lineage: Eukaryota > Metazoa > Arthropoda > Insecta > Zygentoma > Lepismatidae > Lepisma > Lepisma saccharinum. The sequence continues at coordinate 19,727 of JAGDQP010014960.1, read as the reverse complement.
GCCTATCTATCTCGTGGTTCTGTAGATGATGCTCAACTATTAAGCTTTTCCCCTCCAAATGGAGGAATATCCTAGCATGTCATGTTTTGGCGCATATTTGTACTGTCATGTTGGTTACCTAGCTATTAGGCGTACAGTGAAACAATTCTTCTGGAGGAAAGATCTGGTCTTTTCTCATAGCGCCAACCTCCACTTATTTTTGTGACTGTACACTAAAAATAAACAACGTCTTGTATTTAGTTTCCATTGTACAGCCTGGGTATACAATGTTATAAATAAAACAATAACACAGCATTTCCAATAATTAAAATTTGAAAGTTCTTGTCATACCCCGAGTGTATGTTTTAAAGGAAAAAGGGTATCGTAAGCTTATTCAGAAAGACAAAATATTAGAAAACAGTGACGCAGATTTGATTTGTTTATTTATTTTGACACACAGTCGATTTCATTGATTTGAACAAGTCAACATCGTAATGTGCGGCAATCTAATGTAGATTTACGGGTGTAGAACGATAGTGAATCAAGATCACGGTTGAATTTAGTAAAATTGTAATTGAATGTTATCGTAACCTTGGGAAGTCTGTGACAAAAATATATATAGAACATGGAGGTTGGTCCAAAGCGTTTTAGATGGGGTGAGATCTTATCAAAAAACGATTACTGCAGAAATCATGGCTGACCAGGTAGAGTAGATTCTTTTCGATTGGCTGGCGATAAACTATAGCATTGTCCCAGGAATTTGATCATAACATTCTAAGTGTACTGCAAATTGTGGAAAGTATCGTGGTACCTGCTAAATTGAGTTTTAATGGGCTCAATATCTCTTGAATTACGTGGAAAATTTCATAACAACTTTGTCATTGCTATTAGCCTTGAGACGACACGACAAGGAATAGACGACACTTCTCCCAAGAATTGTATAATAGCCATTGGTAAAATGCGAGTGCACTTGATCAGATCCACAATCGTTTCAATCTTGTAGTGTTACGTGGTATGATACAGTGTATAACACAATGTTGACCTAATCGCTTCTCCAAACAAGGTATTCTGATTGACTGAAGTAAATCGGGTGTGACAAACTAAATACAATTATCACCTCTACCTGTCTGAAGCTATATTGCAGCTGATATCTCTGGAAGTGTTGTATCTGGGTTATATATAGCTTTCTTATGACTGTACACCAGTTCTTTACGGAAAACAACACTTGATTTAAAAAACATCATAATTTACAACATTAGGAATATTGTTTTTATTATGTTGATATGAAGAGCAACTTATTAGCAAAAGCATGTCTAATTATAATTTTAGCGTTGCTGTGTTAGTAAACACAAAATACTTCTTAATCTCAATTTATTTACAGGTCTGATCGAATGCAAGTAAGTTACCAGATGATGGGATATAGTAAGAAACATTCTTCGGTGTTAAAGTGTCTCCTTTACATACGGCTTCTACTGTCTATTCATCCTGTAAGAGGTACCTTGCTAAAAGATCAGACTCTGAAAGATTATAATGACAGCAAGTTTATATGCATAATATGTTCTAGGTATTTTACAGATATAAGGCAACTGATAATTGTGTATACCATCAAAGGATCAGGCCAGTCGGATATTAATGACCATCTTCTTGTAACTCACCAGCATTGTAAAGTACCAATCATAATTCAAGATGCCAAAATAAAACTTGATAGTGATTTACATGTTTCAAATACTGATAAAGGTTCTCATTTCTTAGTTATAGTTGATAGTTTACAGTCGTTGCTTCAGTTAGTGGAAAAGACATTTTCACAGAGTGTAATTTCCTGGAATAAAAAAGGTGAATTTCTTATTGAATTTAAGAGATATCTTCCCAATACTGGAGAAATGACAAAACTGTTTCAATTACTATGGAAATTTCATACTTTAAACGCTCAAATCATATTGAAAGAAGGTCAATGCATAGAAAATGCTTTCACTTGTAAATCTCATCAGGTAGTGGTAGTGTCTTATAATCCTTTCACACAGGAACTTCTATATGAAAACCTTGATTACGGGAACACAATTAAAAAGGAATTGAGACAAAGGAAAGGAAACAACAATTTGGAGGACAAGATGAAGAATGTTCGTGGATACCCTATTCGTGTCAGTGTCTACAATATGATGCCTTACGTGGAACTACTACAAACAAAAGAAGGCACAATTAAGTATTCTGGTTATACTGGGAAAGTATTGGAAACAATCATCAGTAATATGAATTTTACACCTGTATTAGTTCAGAAATATACTAACAGGCAACACAATCTAAAATTACCTAACGGGACGTGGATTGGACCAATCGGAGAAGTTAGCACATCATTCTCTGATATATGTCCGATGCCGGTTGTACTAATGCATAAGAGGTTTCAAGTTGTTGATTATACATCAATATTAGTGTTCACTGCCTTTGGCTTCCTTTGTCCAAAGGCTACTCGTATGCCGCAATGGATGTGCATATTTCTTCCATTTAATGGATGCATATGGATGACCATTTTAGGATTGTTTATTTTTATTTGTGGAGCAGAAACATTCACATACTGGATTACCATGGGAAAAGATATGTGCATTAATATTGTGTTTGGCCTAATTTTGAATTTCTTCTCGATCTTTGTACAGGGCTCAGCAATTGTAAAACCCAAACAAAGATTTCGCAAAACTATATTTTTATTTTCCATTCTCGTTAGCATAATAATAAGCACATTATACAAAGCTTCATTACCCACTCTTATGATGAATCCGCAGTATTACAACGATATCAACAGTTTAGAAGAAATAATTTCCTCTGCTTTAGTTATAACAGGACTTCCGCAATTCATTTCCAAGTTAAAGCTGTTAGAAAAAGCAGGGTTACACGCTACATTATTGACAGCTCAGCCCGCGGATAATTTGCTTGATGCCATAAGGAATGTGGCTTATAAAAGGGATCGCATTCTGTACGATGTGCTTGAAACAGTGACTTATCTGGCTAAGTTAGTGACCACAGATATGGAAACCACCTTTCATACATCAGAACTGAAAACTTCCTCAATATTTGGTTCATTCATAGTGCCGAAAACCTCACCTTATCTTGATAGAATGAATTATATTATTCGAAGGTTAATTGAAAATGGCTTTGTTTTGAAATGGCGATCGGATATACTGAATGATGGACACATTTTCTCAGATGAAACTGAGGATCTTGAAGATATATCTATTTCATTAAACCACCTTCATGCAGCTTTTGTTTGTTTGTTTTTAGGATACGGTCTATGCTTCGCTACATTTATTTTAGAACAATTGTTATGTAAGTGCTAAATCAAGCTGATCAAACTATATAAGACAAAACATACTCACTAGGTTTTGAGTGTCTCATATATCAAATGTAATACTTACCTTTAAAATGTCTTTACATATTTATTACAATTCATAATCAGACTTTAACCTACGGAACCACCTAAAATATTTGCATTTTTCTAAATGTTGTACCTTCTACGTTTAATAACAAGAACAGATGCCAATTATCATTTTTTTGTGTAGCTAACAGTTGAACTATTGTTATACATATTTGTTATTGTACAATTACAGACCAGTATAAAGGAGTTAATAACTGTGAACGGGGCTCAACGTCAAATATTGCTTTAGGCTCACTTGGGCCTACTGCGCAACATCCGAGGACGCACTTCAGGTGGCTATCCCCATGTTGCGCACGCATCTGCAAATTAATTTTTTTTGACAAAAATTTGGTTCAAGGAAAACAACAAGGAAAGAACTTTAAGAACCACGAGCAAAAGAATTAACGATGTAAATCAACTAACCAAAAAAATCAACAGGGACTGGTAAAAGGAACGACATACATCACTAAAATGAGTAGAACAAAAGTACTGACACAGCCCCTAAAAATGATTTAATCTTTATCCTGAAAGGAGTAGACTGTTCAATCTTGTCCCTAACATAACCAAAAGATTAAGTAAAAGAGATTTGATAGTTACAGGAAGGCTGATTCACTTCCTGATGGGCCATAGCCTTCAAAGAGGAAATCTAATAGCATCAACGCCGTGGAAACGAATCTTTGTGTCACATACTGGAAGGTCACAACTCCAGAACATAGAGTACTACAATAGAGAGAAACAAATAGCATCGCTAGAGGGGAGAGATAACAACTAGAAGGTAAGGAAATATGGAACATTCTGGGAACTCCAGAATACTTGCTCATCTTAAAAAATTAACGAACAAAATATTTAGATACTAAGAAGAGATGCACACAACGAAATGCAAATTATTCCTGCTCGTGAGAACATATACACAAGAAATATATAAAGAAATAATATAAAATATTGACTGTGTTTGTGTAGTCTGTCATGTTCGTGTTTAGGTGTTACGTAACGTCAGTCACGTGATGTGTGTAATTGTAATATAATCAAATATACTTATCGTACCAAATATACGAATAAACTAAAATTAGCAGTGCAATTTAAATGAGTTAAAGATTTATTGTGAATGTAACGTGAAATAGGGATTCAATGCTTGAATTCCAGCAGAAGCTTTACATGGGGACATTCTTGTGGAAATTCGGAAGAAAAGAACACTGAATTGTCCTGTTTTTCTATGTAGTGGTATAATTTACGAAATGTGTAGAACTTAGTAAATCAAATTAAAAACATATAACGAATCTCAAGAGTAAAACTTTGGGGATAAAATGAAATAGGCTAAACTCAGCAAACTCTGGCAAGAAGACTAAACACTCCTTTTATTCTTTGTGTATAGTGTGTAGTGTAATGTAATGTTCGTGTAGTGTTTTGTGAATAACTAGAAGACTCAAAGAAAAGGACGGATTGGTACATCACTCACCTGTGTATGACATCAGTTCAACCAACAAGGGCACAGGGAGGGCTAAATGATTAAAAATGGAAGGAAGCTACAGTTGAGCACATATTTTTTCTATTTACGAAAAGATTGTCAATTATATTTTAATAATAAAAATATATGATATCATTAGAGATACCAGAGGAGCAAATGAATACAAGTACATTCTGTTTGACATTCATGTGCTGGTATATTGTGTACTTTGTAAAGGAAATAGGAATAATAGTAACAAAATATATAATAAAGAGATTTCCGAATAGTGGGAAAAGCGCCTGAAGCATATACTGGAGGCCACGCCAACAGTTAACCCCACTAACCACTCCAGATTTCTAAAGAGCTAGTGGAACAACCCTGCAGGATACCGAAACTCTGGTATCTCTACCAAAACCCAGGGGAACGACTATCCTACTGTTTCGTGAGTGTCAGCAAAGAAGAGCAAGTTCCTTAAAACTGGACACACACAGTATGAAAAGGAAGTAAAGGGAAAGGCCATATGAAAAATGCCCTTTATAAATTATGTGTATTTTTTCTATCATGAATTTATATTTTATGAAGATAACGCAATTTTGGAAAGTATTTCTAGTGTTTAATTTGTAAATGCATTTATGAAAAATAGTGGAAGCAATTCAGATTGAAATGCTTTATCCCAAATTTGAAAGTAGTTATTTCGTTCATAAATAACAGTATATCAAGCGATGCTACCAATTGATATTTTTGTATCGTTAACTATACTTGAGAATATTATTTTATGGAGATTAACATTGGCTGACGAGGTTTATACACTTGATTTTATTATAAAAACACACAGTTAATTTGTTTATTTATAACGAAGTAAAGTGTTTCAGTCTTGTCAGTCCATTTTTAATTAACTTGAGTATGGATACAAGGCCTCAACATAGTTATATCCATAATTTATGGAGTGTTTGTTACAAGCTACGATTGTAATACTATGTATTTCTGGTAAAGGGTCAGATCTTTAGTCGAAGATTCTAGGGCAATGTGGACTTGTAAGTATGTGCCACTATCTTCAAACAGACTGAAGATGTTACGATCCTATAAAAGGGGCCTATTATTTTAATTCAGTTTCAGAGTACTAAATGACTTTTCCAAGTATAATCTTTTGATTACAAGGCGGCAAACATAACCTTGATCTAGGTGGGAGATCTTTAGGAATCAAGGAATTTCGATACCGACGAAAGTGTTTATACAATTTTATGATATGGACATCTTTATGGTAATTTCAATATACGTATTTGCTTCTTTTTCCTGGTGATTATATGTTTTGTTTTTCTGTTACTGTAACTTTAATTATTCATTATAATATTTTTGATTTCAAGAAATCATCTTTCTTGCTTACAGTATATCCTAAACTCCTAATATATACTTAGGTACATTCACATTACAGTACCTCCAAGACACAAAAACAAATCCAAAAAAACTTTTGATAATTCTTGTCCAGTACATTCAGAAGTAGTAGAAGGGAAAATGCCATACACACTTGTAATATTTAAGTGTATGGTTAACAGCAGTAAAATCCAATGCCTGATAGTAAATATTCTCTTTGTAATTTGAAGTTTTTGAGAATCAGTATAATATGAGCATTTAGTCCGACAGTTTGCTCTGAACTCAAACCTTTGGTATAAAGGTTTTGTATTGTTGATAACTTGTAAGTAGGGTATATCTGAGAAGAAAATGGTAATGACAACTTGCCACCCTTGGACAATTCTCGCAGTGCAAGATAGCGTCCGCCGATAGCTTCATCCTTCAAGGCATTGTGCAATATCAGTAAATAATGTCTTACGATACATCCAATATTTTGATATTAAGTATTTTTTATCGTTGGTAACTTCTAAAAATAAGTAGAGTGTATTTGAGATGAAAATAGATGGTGACATTGTGTCACCTTTTGGAAATTCTCATAATACAATACGGCATCCGTCGATACATTGTTCAATACATTGTGCTACAAGATTGAATAATATCATACACTCAAAAATAGTATTAAGTATTTTTCATCTTTGATGGATATATTTAAGAACAATTGCTGATGGTATCTTGCTACACTAGAGTGCTCACACTATTCAAGACGACATCCATCTATAGAATGACGGTTCAACGCATTGTGCCATATGAGTGAATTACATGTAATATCTCGGAAAATTAAAATCGGACAGAAAATACTGCTCCATTAGACAGTCATGGTCCCTTTGAGAATTTCAAAATAGCAGTTTCTGCAATCATCGTGAAGCAGTATATAGAAACAGTCACCTTTAAGCATTTGCTTCAACAGTATATTCAGATCTGTATTTGAACTCTCTTCCAGGAGTACTGTCATTATTTTAAAAAAACGTGTTTCAGAATAAAATATCTGCTGCATTTTGTAGGCTATTTCAACTATACTGTCTCGTAGTTCTTTAACTTACTTTAATAAAAATATAGATAGTATTGAGCAATTAAGAACCATAATTCGGAAAAAAAACTTTTTATGTGAGCATCATTTACGTAAATAATCAAATGTATCACTAGCATATTCAACATTTATTATAATTAATAAGTCCGGTGTTAGTACATCATTAATAAATTTCAGGTTGCAAACATTAATATGGTTTAAATCGTACAGGTAACATATCACCTATTGAAACATACAATGTAGAGTAATTAAATGAAAAAACATGGTGTTACTTTTTGGGTATATGATGTGAAGATTTTTTGCAAAATAATTCCTTTACTCACTCGTCAACATCGTTACCCACGTCTGCTGATTCAACACAGAATTCATTTTGATCCACATTGTCCGTGGAGATAAAATCAGTTCGTTGGAAGAATGGCTGGAGTTACTGGACGTGACGAACATAATACCATGCAGAGAAGGCAAGTAAAGTAAACCTGCATCCACATCGGTTTGTTTTACATGGTGTAGTACTTCTGCCCGAACTCTTAATAAGTTTCATGATGTCCTGGGGTACAAGGCGACCCCAGGTAGGTCTTCAGGCAAAGGCGTAGCAAAGAATAATTTTTAATTTTCTTCCTTATATAACACTGGAGAACACATCTTAATGAATTAATTGTATCTTGAACGAACACAGGAAAGTCTTGTTTATTTTTCTGTGCTGAATTAAAAAATAGCCGTGAAAGTATTGAATTGGTTCGTGCTTTTAAGATATAGTGTTTTTAAGTAACCCTTTCCACCCAGGGCCACTTCACTTGGACAGCAATTATATACTTATAAAATTATCTATAATACTTAACGTATTCAATTCAGAGTGACGATTCATACAGAAGTTTGTTTGTAGTAGAAGAAGCATACAACTGACATAACCCGTATTACGTAGGGAAAGAAGGAAATTTCCTGGAAAAATTTGTATGGAAATTCCCTTTTGTTCAAATTGCAACTATCTGGCAGCTATTGCAAAAATGATATCCTATTATATTATTAAAATTTACCTACTAAATACATTTTATGAGCATACAAACTCACATCAGCATGGTTTTCTTTTGGGCTTACTCTTATACTCCAAAACACAAACCAATGAACTACAATGAGGGTCATTTTTGAATTCAGCTCCATCGAATGAATAAAGAAATGATGGTACAACATCAAATGCATTTTAGTGGTTGACCAGTGCAATTCAAACACCAGAGATGTCTAATGGGTTGGGCTTAAGGGATGATTTCCTTATGCTTGTATGTAAGTGTGTGCGCTGCTCCTGGGACGCGAAGTCGGAAGGCGGAAGAGGACTCAGAAATGACAATCTCTGATGCCCCATAGCATGTAGTCATGAATTTCTACATCTAGTACAGTGCTTGAGGTTAGCTATAAAAGGTAAGGAAACGCTTGCACCTAGAGCGGTGATTGTGGCATGTACTAGATGTACTATTACTCAACAATAGCCAGTAATATGAATAAAATAAAAAAAGTGAATAACCGTGTACATCTTATCAACGCAAGTAGGGCTAGAATATCATGTGTTATGTCTCTATGTTTCTCCATTCTAGATTTTATGTTAATTGTTGTGCAACCACTGAAAAATATTATTTCTGTGTATGCAAACAAATAGCAGTTTACTGCTACATTTAAACGTTTTATAAATGATATTGAATTCCCTGATCAGCTCTTCTTAAATGCACCCAGTAACCCACTTTACGCTGGAGGGAAGCAAAAACGGAAGAAGGACTTGGGAGAAAATACTTATTGAAAGTACTTGACCATGGTATGACTCAAGGTAACATTCACGCATTTACTTGCTACAATTGAGGGAAATCATAGACCAGTATAGTCAATGGCTCGGCGAAAACCTACGACCTTCCAAGAGTGGAACCAGAGGTCTACTAACTGAGTTAATGCCAATCATTCTTCTTACAATGGTGTAAGTTCAACGTTCATAAACTCACATTCTAGTTAACATCCACAATCACAAACATTCATGCCCCAGCCAGGATTCGAGCCAGAGACCTTCGACTTGCTGGCTTAGCGCACTAACCCAACATTTCTCTGCTGTTCCAAACGGCGTTTTTTTTTACCCTTTCCGAGTTTCGGATATCCGGATCCCTTTAGATCTGAATTTGACCATCCCTAATGAAGATTATGCACCAGGTAATTGGGCCAAAATTATATCATCGGGTCGCCGAGTTAACTCAGTCTGGTGACTTCGCTCAAGACTGGGTGCCGAGTCATTCGGGAAAAGTTTAGGTCCGAGTCATTTGGTTCAATTTGTCCTTGTCACCGAATAAATCGGGTCAGTCGGGTCAAGTTTCGGACCGGGTAACCGAAAGTGACCCGGTTTAGCTTTGTTCCCAATACTTTTCGTCTCACCGGGACACCGGGATATCTCCTCAAAACTAAGACTATCCTAGTCTCCTACGTAACATATATGCCCGGTTTAGTGTTTTGCGCTTCTTTACTCTGCTTCACACAACAGAAACCCTGACTGAAGATTTTTCTCAGACACGCCAGACAAATACCGGGATGGTACCTTCAACTTAGTCCTAACCGACACCTTAGCACGTACCTTTCTCCTGTCTGAGCCTTGGATGCCTAAAGGTCATAAATACAATTCAAATTGCTTAACAAGATCAACATCGTTTGTTGTGTTGATTTAAGAGAGGAACAAAAGTGGTGGTTGCCCTGGTACACCTAAAAGCGTTGAATTAACACATCTTTTCTTGAATTGTATTGTCCGCTTAAAGATTCATAAAGTAAAGAAATCACAGGATATATCTTTTGAAAGTTCTGGTACTGCAGAACTTTATATAAGTAAAAGAGTACTTCATGGTAGCATCGTTTAAGCAGGTCTCAAAGAGTATTTACAGAATATATAATGCCATTTTGAAAAGCAGAAGGTTTTTCTTTCGTCCAATACCCTAATTCTAAACAAAAAATCTGAAATTGCTTCTATTTGTCTTTTTAGAATAGCTCCCAAACATTTTATGCGTATTTCTACAACAAACAACTGCACAATACACGCCCGGCATATTGTATTGCGCTGTCTCTTCGAAATGATAATTTTTTATCAATTTCACTCAACAACACAGAACATGTAAGTATATTCTATAATCTAAATACCAGTGTATAAGAAATATTTTAAATACATTTCTTAATTTAAAACGTGAAGGTATTTATTGTCTATCTAACTGCATATATTTGATTTCCATGGTGATTCGCGTGACCTAGATTCACTGTGTGCACATACTTACACCAATTTCCGAAGATAGCCGACGTAAAACCGAAGTAGTCCTTTTGCCCCATCGTTTAAACCGAATCAAGCTGCCGTCCATCCTGACAAGCTTTTAAGCGTTTAACTTACTTTCCCAAAGCTAACATCGGGATAGTACCTCAACTAAGATCCTGACCACGAACTTCCCTGAGCCTATTCTAATCAGAGTGCACCCGAATGGACGTCAATCCTCAAACGTAACCGGTTGGTAGCTCCGCTCAGAAAAGAAATATATACAATCGTGAATTGATATCATTCTGAAACTTCCAGAAAGGCATTTTCAGTTCCAAGCTCTACTGACGATATAAATATTTTTGAAATACAGAAATCAGTGTTGCAAACTCTTTATAATACACAAGTATACATTTCGTAAATTAATATATAATTTGTGGGCCGCGGTAGCTCAGTGGTATAACGATAACCGCTGATGCGTGGAATCCACGGTTTGATCCTGGCTTGTGCTATGCAAGTTTTGTGGTGGATAAATGCCATTTACCTGTGTTTTCTCAGGTTTCTCCTGTATCCTACCACTTATTTCATTCCACCAATTCTCCCACCATCATCCACTCGACCCAAAAAAAAGTTTCTTAAAGATCTTAAGTAAAATTCTATTCAATGAATAAATTGCATTATATTTCGATCAGAACAGATTTTCGGGATTTTATAGTTATTTTGTTCGAGTTTAAAGGGGAGTCATCAAATGAATTTTACCTCATATTTACTAACGAAACCAAGAATAATTTTTGGGACTTGTATCATGTGTAAAAATTAGATTTTAGCTTAGGAAATTGAGGAATAAACTTCACGGTTTCCTATATCAAAAGGAACAAATTAAGCTCCCCCATACACTAGGGATTTCATATGCCCCGATAAAATCGAGACCATAATGAATTTTGGTAGTTTGTTCCATGTACCGATTCATATTTTATCGGGACGATTTTTGTCCCGATTTAGTAAGCGTTGGTCGGAGGGTAAAAGTTTCGCAAAATATTATTAACATTTGCCAAGTGTAACCTATTGCGACCTTGTTTTGAAATAGGACAAAGAAAATAATAAATATTGAGTGAATGTGTAAAGCCTCGTTTGTAATTATTCTTTTAATGTATAAGCATGTTGGCTTCTATTGCTTTATGTTTAATTGAATTGGATTTATTTGTTGTCTTTAAGTTTGGCGTTTAAAAGAAGGATAAGAATATCGTTGGGAAACATTTACTACCTCCAGCTGTTTTCTGAAGATTGGAAAATACTCTGGTGACATTACAATTACATTCTTTGCAATAGTTCCTAATTATAATTATCTCCTGATAGTTTTTGTCACTAATCATGTAACCCTGCTATACACGAATTTCATAGTTGTTTTGGAGATAGAGTGCGAACTTTTAAATTTGTTATGACATTTAACATCATTCATATTATCCGTAGTTTGTAACACTTTATATTGTGCTTCATTGGTGATCTTGATCTTCACTGGTGGATACCAATTAAAAAAAAAGAATGAGATATGGTGTTTTCGAAAGAAAATATCAACATGCACAGCAGTGCACGCAGCCAGGTTCTGCGTCACAAAACGTCAGCGCTGGCAGAAGTATGTTCTAGTGGACAAGAGTTTATGTCAAAATCGGCTAATTCGAGGCTCCGAAAGAAAACAAATGTTAAAGATTATCGAATATTAGCTTTCGAAGTTAAAGAGATATGAAAATATGTGCAGGTGTGCAATATTTAATATTCGTAGCTGCAAACATATTCCAGTTGTGGACACTGAAATTGCGTATTTTATGCTAACTGATTCATTCACTCTCACTTTTTACCACTTTTTAGAGCTGACGAACTTGACAGAACGTTTTGCACATCTGGTGTTTTTGCTCGCATTTCATAGCTTTTTGTACGTGTATTTATGACCTTTAGGCATCTATGGCTCAGGTCCAGATAGAGGAAGGGAAATGATACAGGAAGGTTTTCGCCAGGGCCTAAGCTGAAGATGAGTGAACGTTCTACCGCTGAGCTAAGGCCCCCGGTACCACAATCTGATATCAAAGAAATATTGGACTACTAACAAAACTTTAGAAAGTGAACAAGAGCTTTGAGTAGTCTTTTTTACCCTATTGTAGGAGGCATAAAGATATAGGTGTCAAAATAAGGAAAAATATGATTTTGTAATTTGTTGCATTTCGCTTAGTTTCAAAACAATTGGCTTCCGAAAACGAGGGAAAATGAACTTTACAGCTCGATATTTCCAATACCATTAACGTGGAACTGAGGGGGCAATGAACCCTAAAAGATTTCAACTTGCTCTATTCCAAAATGCATATTTCAAAATTGTGCGATTACTGCGCAAGGGATTCTCCAAAGAACTAGGGATTCAAGGAAATCCTCGGCAGTAAAGTAGGGCTAAATCTGCATCAACTAGAGGACTTTCCAGTAGGTAACAATAATTCGTGTGCGCCAAGTCGATATCTCAAACAGATTCCTATTTTCCAAGTGATTCCTGTATAAATGGGTAGTTGCATAACCAACAGTAATCAGAGCTGTTCTCCGAACTGCCATACGCTCAAAGAATTATTGATTTATTTGTTACTGGGCCTGTTTATTATTGATTTATTTATTACTTTAAGTAGTACTGGGCCTGTTTTTATGCAACCACGCATAATAAATTCTTTCTCAATATTCAAATTATTTAGACCCTGTTATTTTGGAAGAAACAAATATTTCTTTAGAATTCTTGTTTCCTTTTTTTTTTTTGCATGATGAATAGGAAGGGCTCAGCATTTTCGTATTCAAAAATCCAACCGTCCAAATACATGAGGACGATCGGACACAAATGTTTTTGGAATTTTATTCACATTATGTCTACTGAATTCCAACGTGTCTCGTTTCTTTCCCTTTTCATTCATAATTATTAATTAGTCTGTGAGATTCCCTTGTCATGATTAAAAACTTTGTAATTTGTGGGTCGTTTCAGTAACCAAGAACTTTATCGCATCTCGCTTGCATTAAGTTTCTGTTTTGTGCCTTCAAATTTCACAAAGTTGATTCTCAGCCGGGACTCAAACGCTGAACTCTAGCTCTGCCTCATGACATGACATCTGTGACCACTTGACCACTGCAGTCGTTAATTACCCTATACTGCACTGTTTATATGATTAATTATCGCCATCCAGGTTTACAATGACATTCTCTCTCATTGATGACAAATAAATCAATAGTTCTTTGAACGTATGGCTGTTCGGAGAATAGTCCTGACTCCCGTTGGTTATGCAACTAAGCATTTTTACAGGAATCACTTGGAAAATGAAATCTGTTTGAGATATCGACTTGGAGCAAATTAATTATTGTTGAAAAGTACTCAAGGTCATGCACATTTCGCCCTACTTTACTTCAGAAGATTTCTTTAAATCCCTAGTTATTTTGGGGAATCCGTTGCGCAGCCATCGCACAATTGTGAAATATGCATTTTTGGATAGAACATGTTGGAAGTCTTTGAGGACACCGTGGCCCCCGTTCTTCTACTGTTAATGGTATTGTAAATATCGAGCTCTAAAGTCCTTTTATCCTCGCTTTCGGCAGCCTATTGCAATGAACTTGCTAAATATAATTTTCAAAGAACAATTTTACATAGTATTTAACAATGATTTTATCATGTAAAAGAAAAACGAAAGCAAACCAAATATTAATTTTTAAAACAACACATCTTTAATGAAAATCTTTAAGAAATATATTTGCGAAGGCGTTTATTTTCACGTAGTATTGGGCAAAATTTATCCTCGGACCCAGCGGTTTATAGAACGTTGAATCTGAACGTACCATTTTCAGGCTACCATTTTGTTATGAATTCAGAATTTAGGAGAATGCTATTTATTCCTAACTTTACATATTATTGATATATTAATCTAGTTAAATATATACTATTAATTAAACAACACAAAAAAAAGTTAAACCTCGGCTTTACCAACTGATCACTTTAAGATTTTCCGGCTCATTTAGATTATGTGCACACCAAGATGGCAGACTAATGTTGTTATATTCGGACTCAAGTTATCCAATATTGGCCTATTATCTAAATCTAATATCCTTGGTTGAGTCAAAGACGTCATGTCTGATACAACCTTAAGTTAGTTCTTTAAACGCTGTCCTGAACCGATGTCTTTATTAATATAATATTCTTTTTAGATATTTTATATCTTTATTGATTAAAATTATATTTAAGAATGTACAAAATATAAACAGTCTCTCTTGAATGAAACTTGGATACTAGCTGACGAAGTAAATTAAATTTTACGAAAATCGTTCCTTGTTTTCAAATGCTGAATGGAATTAATCATAGTCTTGTAGAGAGGATAATGATAATCTCACAGTCTTGAATAAAAGAGGAATGGAATATTCCCCGTAGTACTGCTAAGCTTCTGACTGATGTGTACACCAGATTCGACAGCGAAACATGATTTCTTCTTTTATTTTATTCTGGACTTAAATTATTCAACTAGAAAAAATATGTATGTCGTTAAAAACACTGAATACTCAATAATGCTTAAACAATTAGTAAAACCATAAGCGTTGTTAAGTCTTCCTCTTTCTCCATATCTATTGAACAGATTCAACGAAGGATGTAAAATCTTTGTCATGAGTGATTACAAGCTAATGCTCGTAGCTGTCCGCTAGAAGAGGGAACACGAAGAATCGCCACAACAGATGAACGGATTTGTTAGACATGAGACGGACGCAGACACGATGCAGACGTAAGCTGTTTTCCCTTGAGAGAAGGACATAAAATCGTTTCGTTATCCACATCAGAGAGTGAGAGGAGATTAAGGTATAACCGTTAAAAGTAGGTCAAAAGGAACGAACGAAATACTGCTTATCTTCACCATCTTTCTGACCAATAAATTAAACCCACAGGGAAAAAGCCATCATGAGCTTTGTTGATGCTGCATTTTCTATATTATTAAACTTAACCTAACCAAACACAAAAATTATATTATGGTCTATAGTTAATAGTCTTTTTTTTTCAGGCGATTGCTGAATCTTTCTCTTTTTGGTAAAACAAGTTTTATGGAACCTAATTCTAGTAATGTAAGTAACACATTATGATTTTCAAAATTATCTGTTTCGAAAAAGATAAAACAAATAGTATAAATATTAGCCTACATTTTTTCTATTCTGAAACAAAATAAAATATATTTTTTCTCTATTATTATTAGCTCACTCGCATGAACGTCAGTGAATAACGGACGATTTCGGGTTTATCCAGTCTGTCTGTCTATGTGTCGCGTCCCCCTATATCTCAGCAACAACATGTCCGACAGAGTTGAAACAAACACCCTTGGATTCTTCATGTTCTCAAACAGTGGGGAAAATTATGGCTCTAAAACTGACAGGTTCTTTAATTTATTTTGTTTTATCAATTTTTCCTATGTTTTCATATGGTAGACCTATGTTTGTCCCCATCAGATCTCAGTAACTACAAGTCACACAGAGATGATTGATAAACCGCTGGATTCGTCATGGTCTGAAATGGTGAGTAAGACTATAAATGTATCTTTAGTAGTGGCAGGTCCTTTTGAATTGTTTAGTATTCTCCATTTGTGCCCCTCTAAGATCTCAGTAGAAAGAGATTAAACATACATCATTGGATTCGTAATGGTCTAAAACCATGAAATAACATATCATATAAACTCTAAAATTGACAGGTCTTTTTCAATCGCTTAGTATTCTCCATCTGTATGTTTCTTTGTCCACCACTAAGCCCACATGGCATGAGCAGGAATCGATCCGACGACCCCTAGCACCAGAAGTGAGAGCTCTACCAACTGAGTAACCGTGGCTACCCCCATACACCGTTGGATTAGTCATGTACAGCGATTCGAATATCAATGACACCCTAAAACTGGCATGCCACGGTATTCGCTTAGTAATCTCCATTTGTTCCTGTGCCTTGGTCTCTAAAACTGGCAGGCGCTGGCATCCATTTAGTAATTTCATTTATCCCTATGATTTTGGATACGTTATAAGATAAATTGAATTTATACGGGAATGGTTTGATTTTGTTTATAGTAAAACCATACTAAACTTGTTAATTTTTAATTGTATAATGGCCAAAGAATGAAAATTGACAGCTGATAACAATAATTGAATCGGTAGTTTGAATTTCGAAATAAGTTCAAAAAGCTGTTTAGTGAGAAATTAACAAAAACTGTATAATATGTTTATTTTTTATTGAAAGGAAACAATATTGTTACTGAATATTCAAAACGGTCTTCTGATACTTGCGTACTGGTCAGACTGTTTACAAGTATTGTACTTTTTCCTGTAGAATTAAAACAAGCTGGTGGATTTGTTTCCTTCTTTAAACTTATGGAAGAACGTCTGTATATTGGTAAGTGTTTAGACGTAAGAATGGAAAAATCGACCAGGAAATGAAGAAAAACGCAATAGAAACCTTCAAATGAATGTTATTTACAAGAAATGTATTTACAATGAACTCCAAAGTTACAAGTAAGTTATAAATTCATTTTTTTCTTCTCTCCATTGAAAGAAATTACGCCCTACAAATGTGCCAAACTGCTTTTATTCCATAACAGTAATAGCAATAGTTGCTATATGTAAAAATCTGTTAACAATAGCATTAAAAATATCAGTGTATGAAAATGTATCTAAATACGAGTTACTTATTCCCGTCTATGAAAAAGAAGTTTAAAACAATATTTTAGACTTACTTATTTACCTGTATCTTGTTAAGCGTGCAGTAGAGATATGGACGAAGATAGTTTAGTTCCTACCATAACTGTTATAAAACTATCCGTTGTAATTATCGGAGCTTGGATTTACTGGTAGAGAAGAAACTGTACATCAAAACACAATTAAATCAGGAAAGTATAAAGCGGTGGGTAGAGGGAACCGTAATTGTTTCATGCTGAATTAGTATAATAACTTGCTATTAGCAACAGGAAGAGCTGAGCCATTATCGCGCATTACTCCTTAACAGTAAATAGTACTTCCAAGCAATTACATCCAGTTGGAAATTTAGCGTATTGATAGTATGTTGGAAAGCTAATACAAAGAACCCGGGATTGAAACCTGGTGTACTTTTTTTCTTAATCATAATAACGTTTCTCTTTTTTATATGTATAAACTCATTAGGAAATTCAATAAGATTAGTGGACAAAGGCAAGTGGAGACTAGGTAAGTCAGGTACGGTATTTTTAATGCACACACGACCCCACTAACTCGTGTTTTAACAATGCGCTCTTCCTGTCGCTAGTCACAAGTGCCCTGTAGTAGTGACTCAAATAAGGAACTCCTATTACGGCGGGACCGTTCTCGCACGGGCTCATTACTTCTTCACAGTAAATCAGACTGACAAGCAGATAGTTTCCAATTATCAATTTAGTGGATTGGTATCATGTCGGAAAGCTAAAACGGAGAACCCAAGATCGAATCATGGTCTGCTTAAAAAAAAACTATATATAAACGCATTACGAAATTTAATAAAATTAGTAAAAGGGTACGTGGAAGTTAGGTAAAGTCAGGTATGGTGTTTTCTTATATTGCACACGCGACTGAATCGTGTTTTCTCAGACATTCAAAAATAGGATTTTTTGTTTTGAGACGCTAGTGATCTTGTTCCCTTCTTAAAACTGACTAATATTTTCAAGGCCAAATAAATCATTCTATAACTGGCTATCGTTCCTTTCTTCTACTTTACGATGAGCGGGTATAAATTGAGGTGCGTTTTTAGTAAAAAAAAAACAACAAACAAATGAATTTGGATTTTTTAGTGTCTGTTCCCCACCGAAATCGAGATCGAAACGTCGTTAAAGAAATTGAAAAATTTCAAATCACCAGGAATAGACAATATTCCAGCGGAATTAATTAAAGTAGGAGGAACGGCGCTGATCAAGGAACTACATAAAGTGATAAGTGCTATATGGAGAAAGGAGGAGCTCCCAAAGGAATGGAAAACCTCAATAATACACTCCAAAAAATAACTGTGTTAATTCAACACAACACGGTGTCCCATCGTGACTACCACCTTTTGTGGGTTAAATCAACATAACACGGTGTTGATTGTGGCATTGGGAGAAAAAAAAACGTTATGGCTGCAGAAAGACTTGAACATGGGTTGGTCAGTTAGAAGTCGAGAGTCTTTTTTATTTATTAATTATAACAAGAAAAGTACACCCTGTAACGGGTATTCTTAATCATTAACATGCTAACTAGAACTTGCTCAGAACATACCAATGAAAATATCTCAACACATAACTTGAAAGTATTTAGTAAAATCGGTTGTAAGTCTCTCACGCGAAATGCTGAAGAACTTAAATATCACCTCGAGGGAACCATCTTTTTGTTGTTTTTTATGAATTCTTTGTTAAAAAGAAAAAAAATGAACTCACAATCAACACAGAATAAACATTCCATAACAGATAGTATCAAACAATGTTCATGAAATACCTTTAAAAAAAGTGACTAAGATTTCTTAATTTAGGACTTGATAGTAATGGGCAAAATCTGCTTCCCGTCTTTCACGCGGGATGTTTAAGAAGTTGAAAATCACTTCATGAGTATACCACTCAGCCGTATTAATGTCTGGTTTAGTCTTTAGTATAAATAAAGTAGCGGCGAACAACCATATGACAAATTTGCGGCGTGTAGGGGCGAAGAATCTATACGCCGGTTGTCGATAAACGTCATTAAAATTAATATCCTTACACCGATTACTACGCCAATATAGGAGTTTACATTTCTCCCATATGGCCTCTTTATGTTTACATTTCACTAAGTTATGATACAGGTCTTGGGTCGCACCACAAGTCTTACAACAATCATCTTCACACATTCCTTTCTTTTCAAGATTTGTCCCCACTGGATCCAAATTATAACACTGAATGAACATGTGATGATGCAATAGAGAATTATGTTTGAGAAAGTTGAGGTTCTCGCAGAAGATGGGCCATTTTACTCCATGTCGTTGTGGAGTGGCACTTAGTTCCATGTTTTCTTTTGCAAGAAAATATGAATGAAAGTCTTTAACTGTAAAGTCTTCCATTGGGATGCGTCTGATGACCGCATAAGCAAATTCTAATGATCTCAGAATAAATCGTTAGAGGACCTTGAATCGTACGAATGTCAATGGAGGCTACATTATCCAGGTGTTAAACGGCGA
>JAGDQP010014959.1:0-43882 GCA_022664845.1 Lepisma saccharinum | reverse complement strand
AAAAAAAAAAAAAAAAAAAACTCCTGGAAATACTTCATTCACTCATGGAACGTTTCGTCAAGGAAGATGTTTTGAACAGTCTCCATTACATGCATTAGATTCACCAAAAAGTTCAAATCTTATTGTAGCTAGGGATGTTTGTCTACGGTACGAAATCAGTTGACCTTGCTTGAATCCTGAAGTTATGTCCAAGAATTCAAATATTTCTTAAACGTCTGTCTGCCTTGAAGTCGCCCAAAATTAGTGGCAATAAAGCGAACTTTTTCTTTTGTTGTAAAATTTGTTGAGCAGGGGTGAACAATGCTTAACAATTTATTTTTGTGCTTTATTTATGTACGAGCCGTGGTAGGAAACACACAATGCAGTTTGGAGACTTTGGGGTTGCCATAAATTAATGTTGATGGTTAGTAAATGTCTCTTTTGTATGCTTTCGTCATCCCTTAGAGCGAAAAATTGAACACGTAAACAATGTGGGGAAAAAAGTAGATTTTCATCTGCTAAGGTCAGTGAATTTTAAATTCTTTTAAAAGTGGCCACGCTGTTTTTATATGTATTAAATTACGAGTCTACTTTTGCTTTCAAATGTAAATTTACTTTAGTTTTACCTGTATTTTTAGATAAAGAATATGAGAAGATTGCCGAAGTTGACCGGCTTCTTGCGAAAGCAGACTTTGGCGAAGACTATGAGCCTGTGGATCGAAGTCATTTTATAAAATCTGAGTTTCTGTTTCATACGGATCTGAAAAACGAAATGCAGGTACAGTACAAACGATGGTTTATTTCTACAGTGTTAGGAAATAAGACTTTGCTATATAGAT
Source organism: Lepisma saccharinum (assembly GCA_022664845.1). Taxonomy (NCBI): domain Eukaryota; kingdom Metazoa; phylum Arthropoda; class Insecta; order Zygentoma; family Lepismatidae; genus Lepisma; species Lepisma saccharinum. Next base: position 43,064 of record JAGDQP010014959.1, on the reverse strand, counting down.
TCTACATATTCAGGGAGAAAACCCTCGTGCTTTGTAAAGCCCTGTTTACAGTTTATAAGGAATAATGTTTTTTTCATAAGCACACTGTGCTTCTTCCTTTTTCAGTCACTGTGTTCGGAACGAATTCTGGACTTGTCTTGCGACTTTGAAAGAACGTTGAGGCAGCGATAGAAAAACATTCGATTTCTACTTTTCATATCTTAAGTATTGCATTGTAAATATAAACGAAATTGCAATGCTGCTTCTACAAATTCAAACCTACTTAGTTCAAATTTTCGGAGAAGAAAGTTCATAACCATTCCAAGAGTTCAATCCATGCCAATTGGTTATTTTCTGTTTTGTTCATTGTTGAAATCGTTTGATTGTTGTTGGGAATATCCAAATCTTTAACAGAGAAACTGTTTCATTAATGAACAAAGAAAAATATAAACAATTGGCACATATTGAACTCTTGAAATTGTTATGCACTTTCTTCTCGGAATTTGAACTCTCTAGGCTTCAATTTGTAGGAACAGCCTTCCAGTTTCGTGCAGCGATAAATATACCGTAATGACCAGCGTGTATCACGAGCACGTGGACATTGCATAAACAAACATACATGTTTATAGGACAAACATGTGGTTATGTAAGTAAACAAGTTATGACACACATTGGAGCAGACGACGGTCAACTCCACAAACTAGCACCAGATGGAGCGGATAACAGAAGACAGAGGGAGCTGGACTCAAGTTGGAGAAGCAAGAGCCACCCCTACAATCACCTTTAAAAGGGACCTGCACGCAGCAAGAGTCATCACTCATTCCCTGGGTGGTCAGCTCCTCTCCTTCATCCGTTCGCAGTTTGCTAAGGAACTGGAACATCCTTGGTACGGAGTTTGCTAAGGAACTGGTACTATCCTGCACAGGTAGTTCGCTAAGGAACTGGTGTGCACTCTCACCTATAAAACCTAACTTCTCCTGTAAGCAGTTTGCCAAGGAATTGGTACAACTACCTGACACGCAATTTGCTAAGGAATTGGTGTCATCCGCACACGTAGTTCGCTAAGGAACTGATGTGTACTCTTACCTTAATATTTCTCCTGTACGCAGTTTGCCAAGGAACTGGTGTCTTCCTATTTTCCACAGTCTCTATCTGATTAATTACTCCATAGAAGAAGATCTCTTTGTAACCGCCCATACTTAAATAACTTGTAAACATTATTCTTCGGGACGGTAATTTTATTAACTTTGTTCTTTTATATAAATACATGGTTGAGGGCTCTACCAATTCAAAATAAAAGGAACATTACGATACATTAAAATCATACGGAGGTAGTGCTGCCATCTATCGTTAGAGATAGTTGCTTTACACTAACCTTATCTAACAGTAGCAGTTAAAAATTAAATATCGTAGAATTCATCCAAAAACAGTCAAAGATTCCGTCAGATTTCCGGAATCTTACAACATTGTATGTACAATATTCTCTCGTCGAAGATTCCGGAAACATACGGCACAGTTACATTTCCTTTGTAAATAATTTTATAACTTAATTCTCACAGCATATTTATAGTTTTAAGTTTACTGGCTGAGAGAGTGAAGCAGGTGTGAAAAGAAAATTAAAATGCTTAACAAAGCGATGAAATAAAATCAACGGTATGTCTACATACTTTGAGGTCATCGTGGCTAACTTTCTGCGGAAATCAATTTTGTAGTAAAAAAAAATAAATAAATAAATAAAATAACGCTCTGTTGACTCTGTGATGAAACCTATGAAGTGATAGGAGCGATGAAATAAAAGAAACAGAGATGGAATCGCTAACGAAAGAAGGCTGCAAAAGTGGAATAAACGAAGAACGTAGGATACCGGTGTTGAAAGGCTTCCCGAAAATTCACAAGGAGAAAGTGAAATTAAGACCAGTGTTGGATTGTAGGGGCGATATGTTTGAACCCCCTGGAAGAGAAGATAAAAAGGGTGGCAGAGGTTGATAAGGAAACAACAGGAGAGTGTTAGTGTGAAGAACTCCGTGGAATTAAAAAGAAGACTGAGGGAGATAAGGGAGATAAGAGCGAAATCGATCATGTCAAGTGTAGATGTGAAAGCCATGTTCCCGAGCGTAAGAGTCGGTCTTAGGAAGCAGCTTCTCATGCGGTTATAATGCTCAACTAGAACTACTACAACTTTTTTAATATAAGGAATATTTTCATGATTCTTTTTTGCTATTCACAAAGCCAATCTAATGCTATGGTTTCCATTTTCTGTTGGTTTTTTGTTTTTTCGAAAGGTGTAGTCTGTGTTGCTATATTTAATTGAACATTATAATTAGCCTAAACTGCATTTTCTCACAAATAAATTATGTCTAGTAATTTATCTTTTCGTTTTATGTAAGTTTTGTTAATCAACGATCGTAGATTGATTCTTTTTAGATGAAAAACAAACAAATAGATCTAGGTTATATCTAATTTTCTATGAATTATAGAAGAATTATTGAAGCTATTTGAGATTTTTTTTTTAAAAAAAAAGGTCTGCTGCGATTGTCTGAGTGAACGCCTTCCAGCCTTTTAAGCTGCTCCTTATTCGTGACGTCAGCGCGGAATAATACAATCCTTAGTTTATGTGGAGTCACAGAGGGAGACAAGGTAAGGTCTCTGGTGTCACGTAGTGTTTATAGTTTTATGGGTGCGCGTGAGTAGCTTGTGTGGGGGTGGAAAGAAAAACAATGTACGTATTGTATTCAGAGAATTCCAAAGTGGTTTCTCTTTCGTCAACAGGGAGAAAGATAAACAATGATAGTGAAAGATTAGATGGACAGAAAAGATTATGCTCTTTTCTGCTTTGTGTCTTCCTTTTGAATCAGCTTAAGTAATGTCGTATTTTTGCGCCGTGAGAAAAAGAACGATAACTTACCTGGAACTTTACCGTTAGTAAGGAAAATAGTCTCCATCGGACTCCACAACACTGCCACCTGTGAACCAATTGTTGAAGACCCCGCTGAAAGAAGTCACCGGTTTTGGAGGCAACGAACTGGGTCACTGTTCGTCGCACGTCATCCTCATTTTGCAGTTTTTCCCCGGAAAGGTGGTTCTGCAGGCTGCGAAAAAGACAGTAATCTCTTGGTGCAAAATCTGGTGAAAACGCCGGGTGGGGGAGTTTCTCCGAGCGACATTCCTCGATCTTAGCACAGGTCCTTCTTGCCGTGTGTGGGAGCGCGTGGATAAGCACACCCTTGCGATTAACCAGAGCAGGACGTTTCTCCAACAGTGCAATTCGTAGTTCAAGCTATGCTGACAGTAGACATCTGCATTGATGGTCTGGTTACGTGACATGAGCTCAAAATGAATTATACTACATTTATACCACCGAATACTCAACATCACCTTGCAGGGGTGGAGATCTTGTTTTGGGACAGTTCCTGCGCCCCACCTTTAGGTAGCCACTGCCGTTTGCGTGTAATGTTTAGGATTACGAGGATCTTCAGGATTAGAACGAGAGGTATATAAAAAAAGAGTACTGCATCATCTACTTCACAGTGCAGATTGCTCACTGGTGTCAGGATAGTATCACTAGAAAGCTGAAAGAGAACGGTCCTTGTCAGAAGGCGTTGCAGAAATAAAATGGGATAATTTCATCAGGATATACAGTTGATAATATCGAAAGGTACATAAACGAAGACTCCTTTATCAGTGACGTCATACTGAAAATTGCTCACTAATGCCAGAGTAAATCACCGAATTTAAAAGCGAATTTTTCCTGTCAGAGTTACTATTGCAGAAAGAAATGCGACAATTGCTTTAGGATTTATACTTGATTATAGCGAAAAGTACATAGAGTTCTGTATCAGTGACGTCACATTGAGAATTGCTCACAGATGCCAGGGTGGCATCACTTGGAATCTGAAAGAGAACATCCCAAAGTACAAAAAGAAGCTAAGAAAAAACTTTATACCTCATGTTACGCTACACTGAATTTTTCTATTGCTCACTACCGGACTAGTTGAGAATTGAAAATGAAACAAGTTGGTACCAAGAACGTCCTTCTATGACAGCGCGGCTCCGAGACACTGTCCGTGAAAAAGTACTTGTATCGACTGCAACGATTCTCAAATAATCAGTGAACTTCTTCCTTCTCGCTGTGTACTGTATGCAGTGGCTGCACACACTATGCACATTTCCTTTAAATTACTCACTGAGCGGCTATGGCTCAGTGATAGGGCGTTGGCTTAGGATTCGGGTGGTTGTGGGTTCAATCCTACCGGTCAACCATCCTGACTGAGGTTTTTACAGGGTTTTTCCTCAGACACACCAGGCAGTGCTGTGGTGGTACCTTCAACTTAGGCCCTGACCAACACCTTCTTTGATCCTTTCTCCTCTCCTATCCCTGGGTGGGCCTTAGATGCCTGAAAGACATAAATAAAATTCAGTTGAATTTAATTATGTATTATTGGTACTCAGTGATATTTTTCAACCTCCGTAGCCTCGTGAGTTAAAATGCCTCCATGGCCAAAAATATTTGAGAACCACTGTTCTACGATGAGTGGTTACGATTAACTGACAGAGTCTAGAGCGCGCTAGTTTGAATCTGACCCCTTTCCCACGTAAGGATCCACTTTTTCGACCGGCAACTTGCATTTTCCTAGTCAGTATAGTCCTCCAGAGAAGAAACAAAGGGATAACCGCGGTCCTCATACTTCGCATACTACAATCCTATGGAACAAGGTCAGTAAACGAAACACCAGGCGCTAGCTGCGAAACACGAGCATGCAAGCAGTCAGGGCAGAGCAACAAGGCACCTACAATAATAACACGAATGAGAATGACTCATTCACTTCTGTGCTCGACTCACGAACAACAAAAAGAAAAAATACATTAATATAGTACGTCCTATTTTAGCATTTCATATGGACAAGTATGACTTATGAGAATAAATTTCCACTTTCCAACTGTTTTCGTTTGTATTATTCATCAATGTTTGGCTGATATCAAATATTGTTTGTAGGGACTATTCCTCTATGAGTAAGGACTCAGTACTGTCACTAGTCTCAGGGTTGACAGTTCATCTAATGAATATTTTTACTGATTCAGGTTTAATGTTTTCTCTGCTGTTGTTCCAGCTAACAACAAGAATGCTCATTATTATAGTATGGCAGATGCATTTACCTGAATAGATTTTCGAAAATCATATGAAAATTAATGGTCACTTGAGAAATCAATAAATCAGGTACCGTGGCAACCTCCTTTCCCTTTTCTAACTCTTGGTGACTGACACCAACTGAACCACGATTGTCCAGCCTCCTATCGCCTTGCACCTCTCACCCCGCTAAGGAAATAAAATCTTTCTTTGAACTCAAAAGGACTCTTAAGAAGTAAGAACATAGTGAGGGTCATAACAGAACATATTAAGAATAGTAGGATTAATGCCTGGAGTGGGGAAGGGCTGAAAGAGACAGAGCTGTGTGAAAGAATAATTATTGTGTCATAGGTGATCAGAAAGGTTGGTTGGAGGGACTGAGCATAGGTTCAAGGTTGAGTCCAGTACTGGCGGAGATTGCTATGAATGAATGGGAGAAGAAGGTACGGTTAAAAGGAAGTGACAAGTTGGTGTATTTTAGTAGATATGTTGACGATTGCTTGGGGATATGGATGGGCACACAAAGGCAGTTGGAGAAATTTGTAAAAGAAATTGAAGATAAAGAGAAAGCTGTAGAACTGGAGTTGGAAGTGGGAAAGGGTAATTAGTATTTTTTAGATATGAGGGTAAGGAAGAAGGAAGGATAGATATACACGGAATGGTACCAAAAACGTTGTGCGTTCGGGAACTATTGCCATGCTGGGAGTGATGTGGATTACTCGACGAAGAAAAACTTCATAAGAAACATGGAAGAAAGAATTAGGCAGGTCGACAGTGATAAAGAAAAAAGCAGAGGAAGGCATAGAAGTTGTTCATGAGCAGTTAAGAAGAAATGGATATGATAAGAGGATGTTGAAGTACAGAAGGAAAGGAGAGACAAGGAAGAGAAGAAAGAGCGGAACAAAAGGAAAATGGAGAAGAAACTGTGGTGGGGGATAGAGATTATAGTCGAGGAAACAGAAGTGATAAAGAGAATGCTGAAGAAGATGGGAGCTATTTCAACGTACAGAAAAGGAATCAAGATGCTACTGGAGGTGATAAGAGAGAAGAAGAATGATGGAGAAAAAGGGAGTAATTTATAGAATCCAGTGCAGTGATTGTGAAATGTGCTATTTGGGGGAAACGGGAAAGGGGTTAAGAGAGCGGATAAAACAACATAAAGATGATGTTCGGTTGGAGAGGGACAGGAATGCTGCTATCTTACAAACACAAGAGACACGGGAAATTTAGTGGATTGGAGTGAAGTAAAAGTGTTGTTGGGACAGGAAGATAGGAGGACTGTCAGAAAATGGAAAGAAGCAAGATTTATATAAGTGAAAGGTGGAAAAGCGATGAACTGGAACTCGGGACTTAAAATTGATGAAGAGGGGGATAAGCTACTAAGGAGCCTTAAAATGTAAATTGTATTTTTGGTGTAAGACGTAGACATTTTTTATACTTAGTTTAGTGTTCCTTTTATGTATTTATTTTTCCGTCTTCCTTTTTACTTAATTTTCTTATTTCACATAAATTAATTTCTACAGGACAAGGCGTATTTTGGTATTGTATGCTTAAATGTAGTAGGAACAGGGGGGTGAGAGGGAACCAGTGATTGTTGTTAATTATAAATTCACTTCGTGTAGTTGGTACGGAATTGGCTGGCAGGGAGCCAATCAGGAATCACAGATAGCTGTCTCACTAGAAGTTGTGTTGTTTATGTGATTTAGTATGTCTGATGAAGCCAAGTTGTTAGTTAGTTGGTGAAACTGTTCCAAATTTTTAGTTTTTAAATGAAACGTATTTGCTTTGCTCAGCTATTATTTTATGAATTTATTTATTTATGTCCTTCAGGCATTTAAGGCTCAGGTCGGGATAAGGGAGGAGAAGGAGTCGGCCAGGTCCTAATTTGACAATACCGTGGTGTGACTAAGGAAAACCCTAAAAAAAAATCCTGCCAGAATTGTCATCCTCTGGGATTGTAACGAATTCAAAGCTAACGCTCTACCACTGAGCTACGGTTGCTCGGTACTATTGATTCGATATTGCGATATGATATAAAATTTGTTGGACTTAGGATGTATATCCAATTGCCCATTTTCTGTGAATCGGAGTGGTCATCTGGCTTGTACACAATAAATGCTTAAAAAAATTCTTTAGGTTATTTTCTAAGTGTCAAAGAAATTTTGAACGTAGCGAAGAAAAAACATCTCTAACATGTTTATTCAGTAGTTAGGAGTCATACTGACTCATATATGCAAAGCACGTCTAGCACATGAAAAATGTGCTTGTCACAACATACCGATATTGAACCTAAAAAAAAAAATGTTTGTGTCATTTCAGATTGTCCGACTTGAACAGAAAAGCAGTAATGGATTAGAACATGAAGAAGACTGCCTCCCGCCCATGAGGATGGATGTATTAGGCTTAGATCATGCAAGAATTATGAGTCATGTAAGTTTGCTAAAAGCTGCAATGTTTTGTATTTATGTACAAACTGTACAGTATTTCAGAGTCACACTGTATGTCTGTAATATGTATCAACAATGTCAGACCCTGCTTGATTTTCTCGTCCGCAAATAATCTTATTTCTTTTGCCAATTCTTATTGAAACTGACGTGTAGATGTTATCTAGAGTGAAGTGTAAAAAGCTCTCCCAAGGTACTCAGTGGTTATATTTCATGGAATGCCTGCGTTATACCGTGTGAGTTCCCTTTTGACTCGTATTCGTCTTCTCATGGCTTCGTCTCTTAACCAGGGGAAAACCATATATTATACTATGTCTGGCCCCAGGGAGAGGGAATATACCAGGTGTATGCATAAGTAGTTTCCGGTTTACCTAAGAGATAGCGCCAGCGAAAAGTACGCAGCGTATTCATTTGACACATACGTCATTTTGTTCGTCTGACATTAAACTACAAACACACACAAGTTGAGTCCGCCAAACACTAGCGTCTTTGTTTAATCGTTCAGTGATCATGTCGAAGTTTGTGCCTGAAAAAGAACATTTGCGGTACGCATTGCTTTTCTTATTTAATCAAAAGAAAAAGGCTGTTGAAAGTCATCGTGTGCTGGTAGAAACATATGGTGAACACGCTCCATCGATTAGAACATGTGAGACATGGTTTCGACAATTTAAAAGTGGTGATCTCAATGTGAAAGACAGTGCGCGCTCTGGTAGACCACAAAAGTGCGAAAACGAGCAATTGCAGGTGTTATTGGAGGATGACCCAACTCAAACTCAACAGCAATTGGCAAAAGCATTGAATGTGTCACAAGAAACAATCAGCAGACGTTTACGAGCAATGGGGAAGATCAATAAACTGGGTAAATGGGTCCCACACGATTTAAATGAACGTCAAATGGAAAATCGCAAAGTCACTTTTGAAATGCTGCTTCAACGCCACGATAGAAAATCCTTTTTGTATCGAATTGTGACGGGTGACGAAAAATGGATTTATTTTTAAAACCCGAAGCGGACAAAATCGTGACTTTCACCTGGCGAAGCCGGTCCTTCAACACCAAGGTCAAATCGCTTCGGCAAGACGACCATGCTTTGTGTCTGGTGGGACCAGAGCGGTATTGTGTATTATGAACTCTTGAAGCCCGGCGAAACCGTTAATGCACAACGCTATCGCCAACAAATGATTAATTTAAATCACGCATTGATCGAAAGACGACCGGAATGGGCCCGAAGATATGGCAAAGGCACAGTGCGCCGTCTCACACAGCAAAACCAGTGAAAGACACCTTGAAATCGCTTGGATGGGACATCCTTCCGCACCCGCCGTACTCCCCAGACCTGGCGCTTTCTGACTATCACCTCTTCGCATCAATGGGGCACGCAGAGCAGAGCAGCACTTCAGCAATTTCGAAGACGTTGGAAAATGGCTCGACGAATGGTTTGCCGCAAAAGACAAGCAGTTTTTCTGGCATGGTATGCATCAATTACCTGAAAGATGGGCGAAATGTGTAGAAGCCGATGTCCAATATTTTGAATAAAACAAAATTAACTTCCCTTGAAAATTACGTGTTTTCTTTACCACAAAAACCGGCAAAAACTTATGCATACACCTGGTATACAGGGGCTTAACAAAATGGGATGGAGAGGCCGGATAGGAAATACAATAGGGGAAATTTGAAGAGAGAGGAACGAATTGTACTTACATAGGGACGAAGATCACGTGCACAATTACATACTTAGCACTTCCGTCCTCAGCTATCCTCAGCTGTAGAAAAGGAAAAGTTCACTGAACACACGTGCACAATTGGATGGGATAGAAAACAAAAAGGCGGACGTCCATATCGTAAAGGTAAATTTACGATAAAAGGAAGGAATTTACAACCTCTATATGAGAACATACACACCACACAGTAATTAGACTTCTATATTTCGAGCCCAATATTGGTTCTTAGTCATGAGTAGAGGAGAAAACGACGTACACGTGTAGAATAAACAAAAGGCTTGAAGACCGTGACAACGCGCAGCGGACGACGCATCATGTTGGAACAAGTGACTGTGGAGTAGCGTGAAATTACAGGAGTTTGGAACAATTGACAACTGTATAGCGTATAAGTTTAGGAGGGGATTTGGAAGGAAATGCGTTGAAAATGTTGAGCAAAGGGGAGGTTTAGAGCTATTGAAGGTTAAGGCCAGCTTTCATTTTCGCGCTGAAGCCATGAACAAAGGCCCCCCTTCCACAGACGATGTGTTGAAGTGCTAGTCGTAGGGGGAAAAACGTGTATGGCCACTAGGAAACATAGATTAAGATCGGTGTTGTGAGAGTTGGTGTTTAAGGAGACTGGAGAATTCGGTTTGTTGATAGTGCAAAAGTGGCGATGGTTATTAAGACCACCAGTTTCCCCCACATAAAAGGCATCACAAAACTTGCAGGTTAGGATGTATATTACATGAGAGGCGTGGCATGTAGCCTTGGGATTTAAGGCTACCGGCCATTAGCAGTATTGATAGTGACTGTGGAAAAAGTGATGAAAAAGTCCTACATCCGGGTCTGTTGCATATATGGGCGCCGCTTTGGGGTGGTGACGAGGGAGGATTCGTACGGAAAAAGATGTTTCTAAGATTAGGGGAATGCTGAAAAACTAGTCCAGGTTTGGTGGGGAATACTGTTACAGTGGAGAGAGGTTTGCTGCTTTTGCGTATGTCTTCCATAATTCTTCAAGACAAATTTGAAAAATTGCTAATAGACTAATGAATAACTGTGGATTCTGCGATCGGACCCTTACCTACAGACACGCCCATCTTCTGGGCTCTTCTTCCTATAACGGAGCTCTAAGTCTTTGGACTAGCACAAAGACATTATACTGAAACAAATTATCTTAAAAAAATAAGCTTGCTTCTCTCAAGAACTAACATTTGATAATCATGGCCTTTCATTCTGCCATCGAGCTGAAGAAAAATAGATAATTCCCTCGGACGTCAGCTAGTCTGATACTTTCCCCAGAAGATAGTTTCACATTGACGCAAGAATTTTAGCATCTTTCTTACTCCCCCACATAGCAACTAACGGGTCCTTAGATCAAATCCCCACGATCTAAGTCGGGTTCAAACGCAGAATAACAATTTGCGGAATTACCAACTAAAAAAATTTAATTTGTTCTCCCTTCTCTCCGAGGAGTTTGTTTTCTCTCTGGAAGAAAATAACTTTAACTATTCTTACAACAGGGAAAGTTATAATGAATTTTATTAAAATGTACTTTGTAGTTATGTATATTATATAAGTTAAGGTAAATAACAAGTCTTGCAGAATGACGTGTTGGATCTTTTATACTTACAATCAGGGTATGCCGTCCCCAAGACATTATTTTGAATTTAATTTTAAGGTCTTTAGGCAACTTTGACTCAGGCGGACGACGTTATTTGGAAGTTATTTTGTTTAAGTTAGGTAAAGTCAACGCTGTGTTAGGCTGAAGTTAAGTGTTGGTGTCATGGTGTCGCTTTGGGATCTTGTTGCAGTAGTGATAATCTGGCGCATCCCAAATACACTGGATTTCTTGTCAGTGAAAATGAGATGATAGTTTGAGTTGATGTTCGATTGCTTCAACCTGTTCAAGGCTGAGAGGATGAAGGAGAAATAACTTTCGAGAGAATTTGAATTTTCAAGGCCTTTAGTCCTCTCAGGCTCAGGTCGGGATGGAGGGGGCTGGGGGAGAGGATGTTGGAGGGTAGACACTCAGGGTCTATTTTGTAGGTATCATCCCAGCATGGTATGACAGGAAAAAAACGAGAAAACCCCCAGTCAGGATGGTCTGCCGCTGGGATCGATCCCAGGACCTTCTGAATACTAAGACAACGCTCTACCACTGAGCCATGGTCGCTCGGTAACTTTGGAGAGAAAGGAAGCTGACACTCACAGGAGAGTTCTAAATATAGCCCAACCCAAGCATCTCTGACTGGCCATCATCTTGGACCAAGCAACACAATGAAAGGAACTCGTGACTTTGTTTTATAATGCAGGGCATACAATCAGCTATCGCGGGTTGTTGCAGGTTGACACTGCTATGGCAGAGAAAACACTGCAAAGCATGCATGCTGAAACGGGAGCTGTGACTCCTAATTTCGTAAGTGGTATATTGACCAATTTCATATGCGACAACATGACATAAATGACTCTTAGATGAATGGCAAAAACACCTTCCATGCGACACAGATGACAGGGTGGCAACGTAACCCAGAAAACGAGATGAGGATGAAAGAATTGAAACCATCAAAAAGGAAAAGCCTTCAAGTACCAAAGCTTATGAAGGAGCACTTTCCCGGTGGGGTGGTAGAAGTCTAAAGTGAGCAGAAAACACAAGGAGGTAGTAGTTCCAAAAATCAGGTGAGGACAGTTCAATTGCAAAAGCCAGTGCCCAAGATCATGGCAGTCTTTCTATTGAGTCAAGGGAGACGTCAAGCAAGGCAGCATAGACTTTAACCAAAGGCCCAGCGAAACGTCACCTGACATGACACGTATCGATTACATGCCGATTGTCCAGGCACCTGCGCACGATCTGGATACGTTAAATACTGTCGTATTGAGATGCAACCACATGGCCAGTAAACTGAGACAGCATTACGTTCTTATTACAGTGGATGAAGCTGTGTTCTGCAAGCTGATGACTTACTCATTGTCAGACTAGGCGGGTTGAATACTGCTGTGAAATTCTTGCAAGTCATTGGCAAATATGTACAATCATCAGAACTGTTGAAAGCTTGGTTGGAGAATAATTTACTTAGCGCAAACACTGCCGAACAGGTGCTCGCAGGAACATCGTACACAAAAGGAATGAGAGCCCATAAGATCACTGTTCAAGCCTTACAGAGAGGATGCTACTTCCACAGCTGGTCAGGTTTATGGAAGAGAATAATCCAGAACTAAAAAATATAATTCAAATAACACATTAAAGAACCTGTGGCACTACTTGCATCAGAACAGTTTACAGCGGACATCCAAGATTTCATTGCATATAACGAGAATTTTACGTTTACGTTTGGTGGGACTATGTGCAGATGATCCACATACTCCAGATGTTTACTTGTGCTCAAAGGAATGGGATTTGGTACCTGTTTCTGCACACTTTCCAGCCAATGTTGCCGTATTTCATGTACTACAATCACGTGAACTATGCTCACTGGGGCACCACCTGCCTTGACGAGATGCAACAGACTCCACAAGAGGTCAAGTAGGACTTTGTTGTCAGGCGTTCGTCACTGCGTTTCAACCAAGTTTACCCAGACCAGAGTCAGGAATCACTTGGCTGCATTGGCAAGAAAGGAGGAGGCACTATTGTTATCGCGAAGACCACTTCAGTCCTCAGCAGATGGGCTCTGTCTTTCAATCTGCGATCTCAACTTGCCCACGACACCAAAGTTGCTTTTGGTCTTCCACGTCACGATAAGTATGTTTACAATGAAACAACGGGAGGCAAAATGAAGTTTATTCAAGACATGAAGACGCATTGCTTCCAGTTTTGCAGAGATTTGGCCTGTTCTCAACTAATATGCCCCAGACATAGCAGAACGTTGCCAACAAGAACTTGGCTACCCAAGATATTGATGATGGTTTGCTGACAGCTGCACAGAAAGGGTAAGCTCAGTTGCATGCCTTGTCTATAAAATTGACAGTTGCAAGCACAAGTTTTCCAGCAGATTCCAGCTTTCCACGCTCCCACTGGATGCGACTCAACTTCATATATTGCTGGGCATACAAAGAAGACGTGTTGGCATGTTTGTACAACATAACTATCTGCTGAGAGGATTAGGAGTTGATCACACCTTGCGGGGAGTTTATTTATTACCTGTACCACTGGATGCATGACAGCTGAATGTAAATGGGCCACGGTGGCTCAGTTGGTAGAGCGCTCACCTCTGGTGCTAGGGGTCGTCGGATCGATCCCTGCTCATGCCATGTGGGTTTTGTAGTGGACAAACATCGTGTGCGTGGGTTTTCTCGGGGTGCTTCCGTTTCCTCCCACTTTTTTCATTCCACCAATTCATCCCGTCATCATCCATACGGCCTGAGCCATAGTTGCCTAAAGGCCTTAAAATCATCAATTCAATACAGCTGAATGTAGGTGCAGATGCAGGAAGTTGAATGACACTTGCATGAATTAGTAACTGAAATTTGGTCGAAAGTTTTACGTTTAAACTGGCATAACATTCACCGTTTGCAACAGTGCATTCTGTACTTTGCGTAGGCCTATGATTTTTATCATTGGAAGATACAAAACATCCTACAGACCGATGCAGTGTCGTTTGAAGAAGTCGATGGTATACCAGATTTACATCACTGACAATGCGATGACAACATTTCAACTCCTAATATGCATCATATTTATGCAAGCAAACTCCCTGTTAGTGTAATACATCGTTTTAAATTTATCGCGAAGTGTTAATTTTATGTACCATTGTGAGGTGTCAGTTGCTGTCTTCACAACTTGGAGACCCTCAAAAGTTGAAAATAAAGCTGAATCGAATTGGAGGATCTTCATTCCAACTGTGGGGGAGATTCATTTAGTGGTATAGAGGCCTGTAAAAAAAAAAAATGAAATTTAAAATAGATTGGCAACACTGACAACTTGCGATGGTTGCAGAGTGAAAACTCTTACAGTATTTTTCCTAAGGTTTCGACTTTCGAGTAAGTTACATATCAAGTTTGGTGTAGATACGTTCAACGGTATGAAATTCATCGAAAAATTTAAGTTCGTAACACTGACAACTGGGGTGTATGGAGATTTTGAGCCCGAGAATCGCTTTTCTAGGACACTGAACGTTGAACAGTAGAAACTTTTGTCGAACAAAGATTCGTATTTTGACTTAAAACGATTTTTGACCGCCATTTTTGTTTTTCTGGCGTTGAGAATCAGTGCATATTACAGCTTAGCATACTGCAGATATGAATTCAGCAGTAAACAATCACTAAACACAACATATGCGTTTTTTCTCGCAAATGCCTATCGAATTTTATCCTCGTTCAGCATTTGTTCTGCCGGCAGGACGCGAACCATTCATTTCCACAGGTTCTGTACGTACTACATATAGGATGCAATGTTCTTCTGGTAGGACGGTTGGACGTTCTATCATTAAGGATTTCTTCATATCCGCACCTTTGTATAAGGGAGGCAAGAGGCTTGAAGATGAGGCGGCCGCGAGTTTCTAATCGACAGCACCTAATTGAGGGCTGTTATTGAAGAGAACTTAAGCAAAACAACTCGAGAGGTTGCAGAAGAACAGTTGTTCATTCGCCTCTAGACCACGGGGATTGGAGGAGTCTCGTTAATAGAGATGGTACCGTTGTTTTTAGTGTTGGAGCTTTTTTTTACTTCGGTTGTATCAGTATAAGTTAAATTGGTGTCCCGCTGGTTTAGACGCTGCACACGTCGCTTTGTAATTTAAAGGTCTTGGGTTCGATTCCTAGTAGAGACACATTGAACGTAGTGGTTCGGAATCCACTGTAAACTATAGGACCTCAGAATGTGTGCTGGAGGAAATGTCAAACCACAATAGGTTCACCTTGCCTCGGTAACTTCGGATGTTAAACCTGCCTCCGGGTTGAACACTAATCTACATTATCATCAAGTAATACTTATTTTGCATGTGGTGTATATGGCAGCTACAATTAGTATTTGAACTGTTTTCTTATTTCAGATTCAGGCCGGCGTGAAGAGGTCATCAGATGCGGCCCAACGTAGAGCTTCATTGCAAATGTACAGTGACGTCCCAAGTCTGGAAAATCAAGAAATGAACTCGAGTGAAGATGATTTTACAATTATCAAGAGAAAGTCTGATTTTGTGAAATTTTTGCAGAAAAGAAGGCAAGTTAAAAGAAATGTGATGAAAAACTATCAAGCAGAAACGGAATATTACTTGGAAGAACAGGAGAAGAAAAGAGACGCTATGTTTGATGAATATGATGAGTGGCAGGAAGAAGAAAAGGATGAGATTGAAGAAGACTGGGATAGTGATTATAAAAGAAGGTAGCTTCTTATTGGCGAGATCTTCGTAAGTGCCTTGGCATCCTCTTAGTTCCATTGTAATGATTATACGATTGATTGTAACGTGTAGAATTGTATTAGTGGGAGTAGTTTCAGTGGCCGAATAAGTGTTGCGTCTCATTAGCATAGTACAAATTATATGAAAGGATCGAACAGCTACTTACTACAAATATCGTCTGCCCGTCGAGTTTGCTAGTCTTTTCGATCGTTCTAAAGCATCCATGAGTTACGAAGTAGATAAACAAAATCGTATTGATGTCACATCCGTAAACGAAACCATTATGACTTCGACATTGGTATGATTTTCTTATTCAGTTTTTAGTCCGTGTTCTTGCTGAACAAAATTTCAACTTGACTTCTTTCGAGGGTAGTATATGTAGTAAGTACCTGTTTGAATTTAGTATCTTACAGAAGATGATAATCTGTATTACGTGTAAGAAGGGAAAGTGGCAAAACCTTGATTTTTTTTCTTCTTCACAATAAAGTGAAGGATGAAATATTTCGGCGAATAACTTTGAATCTTTTTTCTCTTTCTTACTCAAACGCACTCCCCCCTCCCCTCCCCTAATAGTTGCTAGGTTTCCTTCACCAAAAAAACATCATCAGATTTTTTTACAAATTCTCTGTCTCTCACTCAATAGTGCCTTAGTTTCAAGCGTAAGTAATTTAAAAAAAAACGTGCCGAAGGCTTCTTGTTACTTACTTGAGTGTTGATAGTGGACACTGTGGACTTTTCAGTAACTGTTAAATAATTATAATTTTACACTTCCGTGATTTTCTTCCACAGTCCACGTTCCTTCTCTCGTCTTAATCATAGGGGAACGAACTTTTTGACAAGAACATAGAAGTGGTACAGTAAAAAAAGTAAATCCATAGAGTTACTATCCATACTCAGGTAAATAAAAAGTGTATTTGAAAACTAATTACCACGCGCTTCCCCCCCATTGGCTATTAAAACGAAGAAAGAAAAGGACTACAATTTTATTGGTGGTTTCATGAACGTACGTACCTTGTTCATTTTTTTCCACGTACCACCTGTAAGCACTTTTGTGTACCGTCGCACAAGCTTTCGTAGACTCTGTTAGTAGAATTTAGCCAGTCCAACACTTGACTATCGGCGAAATGTTGGGAAGCAAGCCATTGTTTTGAGGTGAAGAAAAAGGTGATAGTCACTGGGTGCAGAGTCGGGAGTGATCAAAAACTTCCCATCGGAATTCAAGTATGGGGAATATTTGCAGTTAGACATCCGTGATAACTTTTTATTTTAACCTATGATTTCTCTACGAGACACTTTGATTTTCTGTGAATGCAAAGGCACTTTATGCACAGTATGAGAATTTTCTGCCGTATACGCGTGTTTCGAGTTTACGTATCCGTTCAGATGCTTCATCAATAAACCAAGTGACGTCTGAGTAAAAAAAC
This sequence comes from Lepisma saccharinum, assembly GCA_022664845.1. Lineage (NCBI taxonomy): Eukaryota > Metazoa > Arthropoda > Insecta > Zygentoma > Lepismatidae > Lepisma > Lepisma saccharinum. The sequence continues at coordinate 26,065 of JAGDQP010014959.1, read as the reverse complement.
CTTTAAACCATAAACAAAACCGAACACGTTTTTTTCGTGGACCGTCGGAATCAGTTCTTGAACACATGGTACACGAAAAGCGCCTAGTTTTTTAAATTTTTTTAAAGCTCTTTGAGACGTGGAATATGGGATAATATTAATCTCTTCGAAAAATCTTCTAATGATTTTGAAGGTGACGCCAGTTAAAAGTGAATATACGTTAATGCCTCTAATCAAATAGCCCTCTCTGAATTTACATAGGAAATTAAAAGCACTGATTGAATTTTCGTAGTAATGAGTACTTAACCTGATTTGCCAGTTTCGTCAGAGGATTCAACTTTGAGAATCATACCGATAAACCTATTTTGATAAGTCAACAGCCCGGTTTTATGCGTAGTCGGTAGATAGCCATACTTAGCATTTTCGAGTCCTGTGATCGAACCGCTTCACAGTGGTCTCAATTGCCGAAAACCTGGCCAAAATATGGAGATTTCGTTCGATTTGCATAAAAATTCGGATATGAGGACGCTGAGTAAGAATATGGAATTACATTTTCGAAAAAAAAAAAAAAAAAATGGCGGATTCAATATATGGTCCCAAATGCTGAAAACGTGGCCAAATGCATGTATGAAAAACAAAAATGAGACATGGGTCGATGCTGTGATCTCTAGGGACACCTCAGGGTTCCAACTTCACACAAAGTATGTCCAAGCATGTTCATATAAGGAACTGTTTTAACAGTAATTTAAAAAAAATACTATTCTTGTCTGATTTATCTCTTCAAGATAAGATAAAATGAATTGTATGGGCGGTAACAATTTATTTATCTTTTCAAGTCCTGAAAAATTGATTGTATGTGAGATGTTTCACTTGTGATTAATTTTGGCAGAACGGGTAACTGAAAGTCATCTTTCTGCAGAAGTTTGCTTAAATTAGACCCCCCCCCCTTCCTCCCAATACTTCCACTAGCAGGCAAAAAAGTAGTTAAAACTAAAGTTTTTAGTGCACGTAGAGACGAGCGATTCATCTTCTTACCTTTCAGTCTTTCCAAGAACAATTGCACTGATTATTATGACAAATACGATCGATTTCGAATGGAGGACTGGAATTGCAAGTAATTGCATGACCACACTCAGTTGTTAACAACCAACATGTTTTACAGTTGACTCCTTTGAACTGCCATGATTTTAATCCATTCGTCCTTTTGCTGCCAAAGATTGACATGTTGGGACTTCGTTGTTACAGCTTTTAACATTTCTTTTACGTGGTAGCGTGAGCGACTATGCCATAAATCATCTTTTCTGCACAAGGAGGCGTTACCAGAAAGTTCCTCTATTGCAGTTAAAAAGCATAGGTCTGCAGACACAGAATGGCTGAAAATTTGAGCTAAGGCAGACACTCAAGCATTTTTAACTCTCGGCACATCTTGTCGCCACACGTGATCTTACGGCACTGGGCTAAAGATGTTAATCTCAGCACAACTGTCTTGATGTGAGTAATAAAGTATGTTTAACACCTTCCTTAAAAATTGTTAGTTTTTACCTACGTCACCTTGTTAATTTTTTTGTGCTTCTCCTATGACCCTCCCCCCATCAGGAGAGTTGTGGGGTTGTAAGGTTCAATTTACATCACTGAGTAGCCTAGTTGTGCGATTCGTAAATGGGTTCTTCCGGAGGTTCGCGAAATGAACACGTGTTATATTGTTAAGAAAAAAAGTATCCTCCAAAAAGTGACGCCCGGAACTGCTCCACATGATTGCCACGATCTCATGTCATAAGGATACTTCAACGGAAGGACTTGATCTCCCCCTTCTTCACGTTTTATAACTGCAAGAATCCCACCAAAAGTGGTTATGAACGAAACACGGACACGAAGAAATACTCGTGGGAATCATGAGGTAGTTCACTAAGCAATTCTTGTGAAGATTGTCAGGATAATTTACTTTCATTGTAATAAATGGATTGACAAATCGTTGTTTATTACCTTTATATCGTAAACTTCCCCGGATAGCAAGGCTTTTATTACAGAGTACACATACCTTCCTTTATTTATCCCGACAAGAGAAAAATAAATCAGAACAAGACACACATGTGTAAGAATAGTTTCCTTTATCCGTTATTAGAATAACCTCTAGGTGACCAAATAAATCTGTATATACTTGAAAATTCACTAAATCAACTTAATAATAGTTAGTATAAATGAATAAAAAAAAGGCTATGATAAGTTTATATACACTATCGAGTACACAGATTATGATATTATAACAGAGGTATTTATTGAATGAATCTTGTGCGTTCCACCGATAATAATGGTCTTTCATTCTCGAGGAGTTTGGATAGGCAAAATTTGAAAGCTAAGTGAAATTTCGAATTCCGTGAGGCTTAAAAGTTCGTTATTTATCCGAGCAAAAACTCCAGAGGTGCGAAAGTTCAGCCCCTAAAAGTGGTGAAATGGACCTTCTATTAGAGTAATTTTCTGGTGTTTTGTCTCGACCTGATCTGTATAGCTCCGTTCTGTTTCCTCAAAGAGAGAAACAGGTTTATCTTGTCATTTCTTCCTTCAGTTGTTCATACGTGATAAACTTAAGCGTCGAAGGACATGTAAATAGGTCAGTATTCATACTGACGGTTCCGCCCAAGATATGAAACCAATAAGAATCTGAGACATATCTGTTGGTCTAGTGGTTATTGTCACTTTTTGTATTTATTTCATCCTTTTATCATATACATGATGTTGGACATGTCAAATTACAAATAATTACATGAATAACAATATAAAGAAAAAAACTATTACAAAATACAATTATAAATTAAGGACTATTACAAAAATTTACATATTCGTCTATTTATAAAACAAATTTTCAAGAAACAGAGCTTTTAACACGTATTTTGAAACCTTTGAGTATTATTTTCTCCTTTGATTTTAATGGGTAGCGTATTATATAAGTGTTTTCCAGCGTAATCGACACCTTTTTGATATAATGTTGTATTATGATTATTGATATGAAAATCTATATACCCCAATCGTCTGGTGATTGTTAACGGTCCTAGGGTGCTTGTATTTCACCCTCACCTCTCCGTCGAACACAAACTTTACTTGGCTTAATCTTACCTTCACGTCGGGACATGGATGGGAAAACCTTAAACTTAATAAAAATGAAAAGGTACACCTACCGTGCGGTTTAGGAGTGCTCACAATAAAAATACACACTAAAATAAATATGCTGGACGGGCCTTCGGTAGAACAACACTACCTTCGATGGTCCCCAAAGGTTAAAAAGGAAAAATCAGGACAAGGACATCTAAAAAGAGGGAACTGAAGGGGACGTATATACTAAATGGTGGCTCGTTGGAGAAATGCAAATGGCGACTATCTTACGAATGGTGTGGGCGTTGCAAAATACACGCATTAATATTTTCTAAAAGGTGATCCCAGTCTCTGCCCAGTGACGTAGTGTCAATACTGAATTTGTTTAGTTCCGGTTTAAGTGATTTGATGTAAAAACCTTCAAAAATCATAACATTACTGGAGCGGTGGTTAATCCTAGTATTTTCTATTTTATGTTAAGTAGCAAAAAGATGTTTAGAAAGCCCTGACACTGCATCGGTTTTGGATGAACCTCTCAAATGTTCTTTTAGCCGTAAAGAAACATTACACTAAGTCATACCTGTGTATTTGTTCTTGCACTCACAGGTTACTTCGTAAACACTTGGACTATAAATCGGATGCTCTTGGGAGGCCAATTCACTGGACCATTTCTTGAAATAATGTTGTCGCCACATTGTTCTTTTAATAAATCGATTGTTTCGGTAGCAGTATGAGGTGTAGTACCATCTCGTTGAAACCAAAACTGTTGCAGGGTCGATGTCATGTAAATTTGGAAACAAAAAAAAATCACTTATTGATCTGTAACAACCACCATTGACAGTAACACGCGTTCCGACCTCATTTTTAATGAAATTAGGACGGATGATACCTCCAGCATGTAACCCACACCATACAGCGCATTTTTCAGGATGCAATAGAGCCTCATGAATTTCCCGCGGATTGGTCTTACTCCATATACGGCTAATTCCATGCCAATTCACCTAGTCCATGTGCCCTCATCTCTCGGATTTTCACTTTTTTTTTTTTTTTTTTTTTTTCATTTGGTAGATATCTATGAAAAATGCAAACAGGAATTTTTTCAGATTTTTTTCTCTCTTTAAGTGGACACCAAGAAGAAAAAAATGAAAATCGGACAATTTCCCAAAGAGGCAATGTCGCAGACGCCGTGTGTAAAAATCACATATCTCGGTCATTTTTTTAAGCCAGAAACAGGATTCTGGTGTCTAATGAAAGCTAATGGAGTGAACTTCCAAGCTATTTGTGTTACAAATCACTTATTCGAGGAGGGAAAGAAGATACTGGTCCTGAATGTAAATTTTGACAATTTTACAGTGGGCGAAAATAAACAAGAAAAAAAAAACTTTATTCACCTGTGTGCTCTGACCTATTGAAATTTATCCATTGTTCAGTTTAGTAGATATGCACTGCAAATGCAAACAGGAACTGTTGCAGAGTTGTATCTCGTAATGGAACACCAGGGGCCCGTTGCATAAAAAAGTACAAGCTAATATTATTAGGAGAGTTACTTGTGCCTTGTAAAATTCTGTTGCATATTGTTTCCACAAGTTACTAGTTAAAAGTTATTAGTAATAGTTTTGAAATTATTAGTGAATTCTACAAGCATCTGTTGCATGACAGAAACTAGTAATACAAGTTGTTTTAAAATTATTAGCACTTACTAAATTATTTTTTTAACAAGTCTAGGATAACCAATAAATGCAAAACATTAGTTTATGTTTTGCATTTCTCTCAATTGGAAAGTTATTAGTGAATGGTGCAGCGACTTTACAATGATTTTAAATGAATTATATCTGAGTGATGAAGATGAAGTGCAGCAGGAAATGGAATATCGTAGGCGAAAGATATATAAAAGGAGCATTAATTTTGATTTCCAGTATTCAGCTGACTTTTACGAACGTTTTAGAATGTTTCCTACAAAAGCTGAAGAGCTGCTTCAGACAATAAGTAATGATATTAAGGTTAATGATAAGGGACGTGGACTAAAACCATACCGTCGGAGATATGCATGAAATCCACAAGTCTACCGTGTGCCGTACAATACATCGAGTGGTGAATACAATAAACAGAGTGCTTTTTCCAGACAGTGGTTTCTTGGCCAGAAAATATTGCAGACGAAGTCAACGAAATGTACAGAATTTCAAATTTTCCTCGTGTTATTGGAGTCATTGATGGATCACTCATACCTATCGATGCACCTTCAGAGCATGAAGAGGCATTTGTTGACAGAAGGAGTAACCACTCCATCAATTGTATGTTTGTGTGTGGGGCTAAAGGTCAGTTTTTTTACCTCAGCGCAAACTGGCCGGGAAGTGTGCATGATGCCAGAGTTCTTCGCAAAAGTACTTTGTATCGGAGAATGGAGGAAGAAAATATTTTCCCTAATGGAGTTCTTCTGGGAGATTCCGCTTATCCTTTGAGGACATGGTTGATGACACCACTCCATGAAGATCCCAACAATTATGGCGAAAGACGATACAATCGTAGATTGAAGACAACACGACAAGTAATCGAATGTGCTCTGGCAATCCTGAAGGAAAAATTTCCTTGCATAAATCATCTCAGGGTTGAACCTCGATTTGCGTGTCATGTGGTGAAGTGCTGCACTATATTGTGTAATATTTCCAGATGTGATGTGGACATTTGACGCACGTTTGAATGTACAAGATGTGAATTTGAACGAAGATGGAGAGCCAGAGGACTATGAAGACCATGAACAACAGATAGCTGCTCGACAGAGGCAACAACAAATCATCCAGAGCATGATGTGAACATTACCTAGAAATGCGTACCAGAAAAAAACAAACTTTTTTTTTATAATTTGTTCATACCTAATAAAAATACGTATATGTAACATTAGATAACATGTCGCCATATTTGCCTGTGATGAACAACTACTGTGCATCGTAATAATAATAATACAGCTTTTCGTGGATTGTTGCTGTCCCTATTTGTAAATACAAGTGTATGTGATATTTATGTACACAGACACTTCTATACACACATAGCAACAGCCAATTTTCCATAAAGTAAAAGCGTGCTCGCGCACAGTACAAATGAGAGAAAGGTGATGTTTATTACGTTTAGTGAATAATATCCACGCTTTCTAACCCATCTTAGCTCGCTGGGTATACTTCCCGTGATTTTTGTTGCGCAATGCATGTAATTCATAACTCCAATTGAAACCATTACTTGTTCCCCGCCTGCTGCCATATTTGCCTGTCGTGAACAACTATTGTAATAATAATAATGACACACAACTTTTCGTAACACTTTCTGGATAAGTGTCATTACTATAATTTACAGAGTGTCGGTATGTGAAAGGAAATGTATGTAATCATGCATAAGGAATGAGTGGAATCAAGCGTACATGTTGGGGATCAATAGGTGGTGGCAGTTGGAGTAGGTAAAGGGAATTATTTTGTCCTTTTCAGCTTTTCCATTTTTATTTCACACTTTGAAAATATATTTTTCTAGTAAATTTTACATGTTTTAACTGGACTAAAATCAACCCTTTCCGCTTACGTAACTTTCATTGTTTACTACGGACACAAGTTAATGTTGGGCAAGCAAAGGCGGGTTAGCTAAAGGCTTCTTAGGTTATCTTTTATAATAATATCACTTTCCTGGGATACCATATGCTTTCAATTTTCCCATTTTGCGAAGTACAGCGATTGTTAATCTAATGCTATCTTTATCGAAATGCAACTTGGTAGTCATAGAAGGAAATGACGAAGGCGGAACTGCATGGTCCTATTCATAAATCCCTTCACTGCCCATATTTTTTTTTCACGCCCGAAAATACACACAACTGCGAACAAACGAGTATGTCAGGCGTATGATAAAAGAACAGTACCTTATTCACTGACCTAGGTCTGTGAATTTTATAATAATCTAATCTGATTTTTGTAATCTATATCAGTGAATTTTGTGATCAATCTTTCTACTGTGTATAAAAATAATTTAACCTGACTTTTTCTAACCTATTTCGTTGAAGTAGAGAATTTTTCGAAAGCAGAAAGTAATGTTCCTTAAACATTAAAAATTTAAGAAAGTTGAGGTGGCCAGATTTCGAACCCACTAGCACACTGGTCGGTTGCTCTCTCTGCTTGGCCACTTGGTTCACCCTAAGCGAGTCTTACTCGTTCGACTTGTTATACCGTTCCAAAGTTTGACCCGTCTGGTCAACGTGGGAGCAGTAGACCAACTCCTCCCTTCGGGGAGAGGCCTCATCCACTAGTGAATTGAATATGGCTGTGATTTTTATATATATATACATAGATATCGTACCGATCTCAATAGGTAGATTTTTCTTAAATCTACGTGGAAGGCAATAATAATAAAGTTGTAGGTGTATTAGCTGTAACTAAATAATTCCAAACTAGTAATTCTTAACGCCCTTTCTTAAATACAGGTTTGACTGTAATCAGTCGTATTGATCATTTTTACGTATTTAAGAAAAGTGAGGAACAAAGGCTATGTGAATACCAAATATCAACATGATATTCTGCACGAAAAGAATATTCATCACATACGCAATGAGAACGATATAGGTTCAGGTCAATTTCTGTATTATCACTTATCATCAAATGAGGAAGTAACATGCAAGACCCCACCAGTCCAAACGTTCACTCCGTAGTTTTTTTTTGTAATTAAATAAAATTTACTGAAAGATTTACACCTCACGTAGCGTTCTTCCAGAGGATAGCAGAAACGTGCTTTTCTACCACTTTTGAAAACTCTACCTAGATTAACATTTGGGTGTTGCATTTTACCTCCTCAAAAGTTTAAAAAAAAATCTACCCTCACTTTCCTTCGATAGTGGCCTGCTGAAAACTTGTATTTCGTCTGAGAAATTCGGGAATTTCCTTCAAACAAGCAACAATACAGAATGTATTGTTTCGGGATCAATGGATATGCGGAAAATTATAGTCTCGAACAAGACGGCATTTCACATAAACCTTGGTGTCGTGTTATTGTAAATACACGGTAGATAATAATCCTGCGATACACAAAGAAATAAAAGAAAGATCTTCTTGAATCATTTTTTTTTTTTCTTTTCACAATAATACAAACTTAACCGGTAGGTTGTGTACATGTTTCATTCAGTTGTTTGTTCATTAAATATAATTACAGGTTGTGATGCACTGACATTGCCGTTGTCTGAACAACTGGGCAATTGCAACTCTCGTTCAAGTTTTAAAATCTGGAGCTTCTTAAGGTAGGTGTCGCTCATCGCATTTTCTATCTGAAGATCTTTCAGGCGACTTTCTTTCTCCAGAATTTCAACAGTTAACTCCAGTTTTCTGTTTATAACATCTTTAGTAGGCTCAGTGACCTGAGATAAAGGATTTTCCTTTGGTGGACCTGATGTCTTGTTACCTGTAAAAGCAGCAAAAATACGAAAGTTTAATAGTAAAATATAAAGATCACAAGCTTAAGTTCTATTTATAGATCATAAAGAAATATACACAGAATAAAAGAACCTAATCCGAAATCGCCAAAGGCCAGAACAACTTCAAAGTTAAAAATAATAGGGGCTAACCTGTAAAAATGTATATTTCAGAAGGCATTTCTACTGTTTCTTAAACAGAGACATTCTTAATTTCGAAACATTTTTCACTTGCTCTTTCTGTCTGATTTTTGGTATTCGCATCAATGAGAGGAAATATTACTGACTTTTGTGTATAAGATTAACGGAAATAGTAAGTTTTGAACGAAAAAAAAAAAGCGTTGTGCTACTTGTGGTAAAAGGTAAAGCGACACGCACGCTCCGTGTGGAGCTAGGTTTCCACGTATTCTCAACCTACGGTACGAAGTGAGGTAGGTTGGTCAGTACCTAGCTCGACCGCCTTTACCTTCCGAAAGGTGCCAAGGGCACTCTGAATGAATTTGATAGGAAGTTGAGTGCACCTCAGAGCGCCAGGCATGGAAGCCCTGAAGGAAATTCTCCAGCGTCGTGGCCGTAATTTGAACTCGGGGCCACCCGATTCGTGGTTAGTACGGGCCCGGGCCACATGCAGAACTGCACACATATATGAAACGACCAGCAAAACTGTATTATGATTTATAACTTTTTTTTTTTTTTGCACAGTTGACTAAGGGAATTTTAGGTGATGTGTTTATACTAAAAAGAGCATTTCATCGCAGTATCTTGTGGGAAATTTGTTACCATTGTTTGCGATACTGTGAATAGTGAGATGGCTCATAAAAACTAAACATTCTAACAGGCACTAAAGTTACTTAAGTGGCCTTAAAAAGTAGAAGTAAAGGGGCAGTAAAACTTAGTTCTAAAATTGATTTTCTAAAATTCATTGGATCCAGTATTGTATAACCCAGTGAAAATTTTGATGAAAAAAGAAAAAGGATATAAAGTAGGTATATGAAGAAATTAAGGACACAAAAATACATACTATTTGTCTACTACTATACAGAATAAAATACAATTAATGTTAGAAGAATTAAATTATACTGTTATATTTTTTAACAAGTTGTAGGTTAATCTTATTCTTTCCCTTTCTTTATATCTGGTTCTCTCGGTTCTGCAATTACCTCTTCTTCACTACCCTTTCAGCTTTATTGTACATTAATTTGAGGCGTCACCCCCGTACATTTTCAATATTCACGAATTCCACATCTCTCTAAACGTATCCTATCTTCAGCAAATTTTACCTTTTAATTTCACCATGTTATTTTCGTATATAATTGTTTTATGTTGCGCTACTCCAATTTAAAAATATTTGATACCGTCGGGTTCTTCTCCTCGAGTACTACAAGAATCGCTCAAAAATCTTTGGTCTATATAGCTTTCATCCAACCAATTATCATTTATTTAACCTTGGAACTAGTGTAACATAACCTAATCTCACAGATCGTTACTGATTAAACAGTTCGGAGGAGTGTCAAAAGCTCAGTCGTAGGGAGGAGATTTTTAAATTGTGCCATATTGTAAGCCAATGTTTTCATTATTTGACATTACATATACGACCTTTCATTAGATACATAACGGTGGGAAATAAGTTGAAGGAAGAAACCGGCTGCGCTTTAGATACACCCCCGAATCGTTCCCTAAATTTGTTCATGCATGGTACATATGCGATATTCCTATTGTCAACCTTTTTTTTATTACTGTATTATTTAAACTATTTTTATATTCTTGGTACAAGGGAGCATACATCAGTCCGTATGGAACGAGAATATCGCTATACAGAGTTTAGTAAATCTATATCTGCGCATACTACGTATGAGACGTGCTCGACTGTAATCACTTCATTGCCATTTTACTCCGAACTTTATTATACTTGATATAATCTAACCTAAGTTCAACTAATACAGCATCTCGAATCTGAAGCCAAAAATAGAATAAGTTAGGCATTACTTAAAAAGTAACACAAGGATCACGAAATAAGTACAATGGAGCAGGCCCTATTATCGTTATAAGAGAAGTGCATATTGGTTACTCACCATAGATGGTTTGCGAACGTTAGGCCACCATACATCTTGAATGTAAATCCAATCCTTCTCTGATTTTATGGCTCCAAGAGAATGTGCGTAACTTCCAATGTCCTGCCATTTATTGCATCTTACATCTTTCGTAACTACTGTGTTGAATGGACCAAACTATACGCGCTTATTTTCTTTGATTTTCTGCAACACACACAGTTTTATTTTACGCTGCTCATTGCGTTTCCCCATTTTTAAAGACAAACTTTACACATACACAAAGTTTTTAAAAAAAAATGTAAAGTAAACTCGCAGTATGATTGTCAACTGTCGCTTGTACTTTTGCCAAGATTGTCAACTGTCACTTGTAGTTTTGCCAGATTTACTAATATTATTAGGACTCATTTTATTAGAAAACACAAAATGTTTATGCAACAGAAATTATTAGTACTTGTAGTTTGTTTAACTTCTAACTTGTGAATTTCTACTAATATTATTAGTAACTTTATGCAATATGCCCCAGGGGAAAAAAGTTTAAATCAGGCAATATTCGAAAATAGCACAGTTCGAGACAGGATGAAACATGTAAAAAAAATCAGTTAGTTGTGAAGCCACTAAGTGGTTGTTATGAAAGGTATTTGGTAAACGCGTATGCTACGTTGAAAAGAAAAAGATTTATGAGGGGAAAAAATAATTCCGTTAGTAAGTTTACCACCCAATGGATGCCGCACTATTCACTGATTACCTAACAATACGTAACCGTCCACATACCTTCAGGCTGGCTGCTAAAGAAAACTCTTAAAAGCTTCAATAAATATTTGTTGAACATTCTCGTCAATACTGTAAGTTCTTCCAGATCCTGATGTCAGTCCTGGCACTGGAACTTCTGTAATAATGTTCTCATACAGCACCCAACAGCTGTCCTGCTTTGATATCCAGAGGAAATTCTTAGTAGGTCCACAAGGATGCATAAACTGAACTCGAACATCTCTGTCAATTTTCCAATCCACCACTCCTTGTTGTACACAACAGCATAGAACTTTTTCACATGCAACATGTATAACCTTCTCCCTGTCTTCACTTCCCACTGCTGCTTTGAATAATTCTTTGGATGATGACACTCTTTTGATGATAAGATGATGCTGATCCACTGGCTCAAGGTAGTGATTTTCTCCTGTTCCAGGCACGGTTTTGGCTTTTCCAAAACGTTTTTCCAGGAATTGCGCACAGGTCTGAATTTCTTTTTCTGCAATGTAAAAGGTTTTAATGCCTTTGATGTTATCCACAGCAAATTTGAATAAGTCTTGTGCACTAAGAATGAAGTTCCCACCAGTCCTCTGAAGACTTGCTCTAGTAGCCAATCTTTTGAATAGTGCCACCCACCCCATCATATGCATTTTTGCCATGACCGGTCCCAATGAAATTCCACTGTGCTGAAATGCCGTGGTCTTCTTTATGGTGACAGAGGTTAGTGAATTTTTTTGTAGTTTTTGTACTGGGCTCCACTCCCATCACTTGAGGATATTCTTTCAAAATCCAGGATATTGCTGTCCTTTTTATTGCATAAAAGGTAGTTGTATCATGTTACAGACAGTTGCTGATGAAACACATTGTAATTGTTTTCAATTCCTGATCTATCTTTACATAAGCAACTACAGGGTGAATTGTTACTTGTATGTTATGCCAGTGAAAACTTTGAGCATCATCTTGTACAATACATGTGTAGTTTTCACTGTAGTCAACTACAATAACGCACTCATTCTGGTGTCCAATGACAGCTAATTTCTAATTTTTGGTGTGTTCCTATTAGCACAAGTGGGGAACAATTGTTCCATTAGGCCTAATTAATTGGTAACTATCACGAAAAAAACATTGCTTATGCATCACACAAATCAAGACGTTCTTTTGTTACACTTTGTACTTGCATTTATTTGTACAACCAACTTCACTTTACTTACTCGTTTTTATTTTTTCCCCGCATGTTTTGCCTTTTATTGAAAATAAATACCTACCACTGATTACATCAGAATTATAGTGACTTCACAACTAACTAATGATCTCTGATTGTTTCATCCTGTCTCCAACTGTGCTATGTTCGAATATTGCCCGATTTAAACTTTTTTTCTCCCCTGGTGCTCCATTACGAGATACAAATCTGCAACAATTTCTGTTTGCATTTGCAGTGCATGTCTATTAAACTGAACAATGGATAAATTCCAATCGGTCAGAGCACACAGGTGAATAAAGGGTTATTGTGGATATAACTAATGAAATTGGTCGTTGCGAAAAGAACATTTATTACTCCTGAACAACACAAAAACACCCTCTTGATTTTTATACAGTTGTGAACATGTGTTAAGATGAATGTAAATCAGACCTGTGGTTTGGTAGTTTTTTTTTTTTTTTTCCGCCCACTGTAAAATTGTCAAAATTTACATTCAGGACCAGTGTCTTCTTTCCCTTTTCGAATAAGTGATTTTTAACACAAATAGCTTGTTAGTTCACTCCATTAGCTTTCATCAGACACCAGAATCATGTTTCTTCTGGCTTAAAAAATGACCGAGATATGTGATTTTTACACATGATGTACGGCGTCTGCGACATTGCCTCTGTGGCTGATTGTCCGATTTTTAATTCTTTTTTTTTCCTAGTGTCCACTTAAGAGAGAAAAATCTGAAAAAAATCCTGTTTGTATTTATCATAGATATTTACCAACTGTAAAAAATAGGGAAAATCCGAGAGATAAGGGTACGATGATTACTCCATTTTAGGTGATTTGACGTGGAATTAGTCTTACAGCAATTGTGCTTGTTGACAAAACCATTTAACCAGAAATGAGCTTCGTCACTAAACATAATTTTTAGATAAGAAAGTAGATTAGTTTGCAGTGTATTTAGGCACCAATCACTAAACAAACGACGCTTATTATGGTCTTGCACCAGTTGGATCGTGTATGGGTGTAGACCAAGATCTTTACGTAAAATTTTCCATGTAGTGAATGGACATATTCCAATTTGTTGAGAACGGCGACGAGTAGACAAATTCGGATCTTCTTCAACACTATCACTGACAGCACCAATATTTTCTTCCATGCGGATACAAGTTCTTCGTCTTGTTGTTGGTTTTTCATCGAGTAGAGGAAATGTTTTTCGAAATTTATCAATAGTTCGACGAATAAGCTGCTCTGAGGGACGATTATGTGCACTATTAAAATTACGAAGTGCTCTGTACGTTTGTCGAACAAAAGACTGATCTAGGAAACATATTTCCACAATTTGTAAACGCTGTTGCTGCATCAGTCTTTCCATGAATATTTGCCAATGCTCACTGATCTGAAATGACAAAACAAAACAAATGACAGCTATCCCTATCGAAAGTTCTATCACTCTTAAACCTCAAAACTTTCCCAGGTTCAAACTGGACTAGATGAAAAATACCCTGCTAGACATGAACATTTTGCAAATCGATTTATCGTTCGCTGAGTCGCACAGCTGTGTGGTACCAAATCATATTTCGTGTCGGGAATCCAGTGTGTACACTGTTTGTTTGGAGTGCATTTGGTAGATTCCACTCCACTGGACCGTTATTAACGGTGTGATTGATGTCAGCTGCGATGCGTAATGAGTGGACGATAGGAGTGGAAAAGGACATGTACTTCCAGTGAGTTTCAACTGAAACTCGACCGTAACCACTGTTCTTGTTTGGCGGCTATGGTGGAATCCATTTCACTACGCCCTCTCTATCAGACGTCGTATCACCATGACTCGCAAGGTACTTAGAGTTAGGGGTAGGAAACCTCAGCTGGATGCAAGATAATGCATGCAGATATTCTTCTTGAGTATGCGTTAACTTACCATATCGTTGCGCCTTCTGAAGAAAAGTCTTCCACGAGCAATGCATTATGAAATATTCAAACATGCTGAAGCTTACTTTCTTTCGAGAACGAAGCGCTCGCGATTGCGCCATACACCTCATCATTAAGACCAGGCAATCCTTCACACGAGATTGCAACACGTGTGTCAGTGATATTCGGCTGCACCTCCTCAACCTGGTATGTTTCTAGTCATCCAACCACAGGGGGTCTCTTCTCAAGTCTCTTTTGTCGCTCCCGTCGACGCTGTTGAGTGAGATATCCTTCGTGAACGTGCAGCCACGTTCTGTCCACCTGTCACTTGTGAGGCGTGACCGTTGTTGCCGTCACGTGGTTGTGCTTTAGGTCTCTCACGAACGTGAGTTGGGCTGATGTAATCATCTCTCCGGCGCGCTCCTTGGAAAGACCGATTGCTGCCACGGTCTCTCAGCCGTCCACGTCCTCGGTACTGGGGAGCACCATTCGATGTGGTGGATGTGGGGATGTTTGGGATTTGAGTTTTGCCTTCTGCTTCCATATCTAAGGTAGCTCAGGACCGTAGTCGAACTAATCTTGATATCGCTGATGGGCCGTCCGGCAGGCTTATTAAAGAATAGCTTTATTATTTACACTGGAGACAAATTATACCACCCGCATATCTACGATGTACGGCTGGTAGCAAACGTTACAGGGGTTAACTTAAAGATGGGAATCCTTTTAATTTGAGTCCGCCTGGAAAGTGTCACTCAGCTGGCGTAAAAAGCTTCAAATCCTCTTCGACTCAAATTTAGTTTCTGATCTGCGGTGAATTTGAGGGGATAAATACTAACGTAACGCTAGTGACTTCCCTTTTATCCGCTCTAAAAGAATCTGAAATGACAAACTACTAACTCTAGCTCATCCAGGATTCAATGATTCACAGACTTCTGGCTCATTTAGCAGTCGTTTACAGTTGCAGAAAACCCTCCGATTTTCCTTCCCCCGCGATTACTATGTGAAACACACCCTCCTACTTCAGGGTCCAATTGCTACCTTACCAATTGACATACAACGACACTGATGCCAAATATAAAAAAAAATATGACAATTTCTTTACACCCATTAATTTACTTGTAACAACAGATGAACTCCCTGGATCGTTGCAAAGATTAATCGTTTTAAAGAAGCAAACGACTCCTCATCGACATTCCCAAGAAAATTTATAGCGGATATCAAACATCTGTGAAATTTATACGAAATAGTATTTTCCAACCTACCAACCGGAAAACTCCTGGTTCCCGCCTAGTGTTCAGATTAACGGGGATAGACCACCATCCTAGCAATACTGCCGGACTTCGAATAGTGTTCCACGTAATGATGATATTTCTCGTGAATTACACATATCAAAGTAGTTTTCACCAGAAGATTCGTACTTCGATAATTAACTCGCAGTCTCTATTTCAATGAAAACTATCCACAGACTGCCATCGGACCCACCCTGTGTGGCACCGGCTTATCATTCAGATGCTACATTATTCCTTCTTTTCGCCCCGTTTCAGCAAAGAAAGAATGACCGTGCTCTTTTGATTCTCAATCGCAGGTCGAGATCGGTTTCACTATACTCACAATGGCGCCAATTCCTTTTATACTCGCAGGCCACTTGTTTGAAATCACAATGAGGCGTCGCCTGTTGGAAAGCGCGGCAGAAACGTGCTTCCAGTCTATCTTCCTCACAGTGGGAGAATTGGTACACACCGGCTAGGGATGCCGACCCGTTGCTACTGCCTTGCTAACTTTCTGTGAAAGAAGTGTAACTTTCGGAGTTGGGATACTGAATGACCAAAGAATTCACGAACTACAGATTTCAAGTTGAAAAATAAAAAGCTTTTATTTACAAGCAAGGTTTTACATTTTAAGTGCATAATCTGAATATTACGAAAACAGGCAAAACTTTATATCGGTAATAAGCTAATAAGCTTTGCAACTAAATCCCGAATAATCCTAATTTGCCTAAGTCCGAATAATCCTACTCGATAGGTCGGATGATAATACTTCATTCTAGATTTTCTAAGTGCGGAGATGGAGAGTAACTACTGTAACCAATGAGAGATATTGTTCTCGGCTTACCTTTGTAACGAACTGAAAAGGCATCATTTCATTCAGTTCGTTACTTAGACTAAATAAATAATTATATGTGAGAATAATAATTAAATGACCAGAACAATTAGGAGGAAAAACACAGAGATATATGTTGTTTTTTTAATAAAATTAAAAGAGACTATGAATATATTAATATAGAAAGTAAATTTATGATTATTATTTCAAATCGTGTAATGTCTGTTCTAAAAACAGATCTTACGAAGTATACAATTGGTTGAATTTCAATCTGTGTCAGCAACTCGGATTGGAGGATAGGATCCGGTTGCGTAGGCTTCCAAGTCTTCTCACCAATTTTGTTGGAAAGCGGGAAAAGGGACGAAGCAATTGCCCCGTGTCCAGTTCCGGCAGCCAAGGAAGGGATTGCGACGAATAGACATGTAACGAATATAGCTTGCGTACTTTTCCCTCCTCCCGGAGGGGGGATGGACTTACTGTAAGTTATTTCTGATTTTTATGTCTCAAAGATATTTTCTGTTACGAACTCCTCAGTCTAAGTAAAGTTCACGATACGATTTTTTTCAGAGCTATGGCTTTGGTTTTCATTTTTTTAAAATATAAGCGCATTTCATGCAGAGAAAACATTTCCCGCCAAATTGGTGAACATTTTAAGTAGAATTATGCTACCCTAATGTAATATCCTTTCTTTAAAATTGCGAAGGGTAGGATTCTCCATAAATCTTTCGATGCTGACCAGCACTAGGAAACAACACATATTTACCTTAACCCTAATTCCTGCATTCTACTTCTACTTTCATTAATGATACCTGCAAAACCACTAGTTACCACCTGAGACCTCCGGCCGGATTCACACTACTTATTCCAACTAGCCCATCTAGATTCTTTCATTACCAGTACATCTCTAGTTTCTAACCCACCAACCAAAAACCAAATAAGTTCTACTTTTTCCACCAAAATTCTAGCTACGGATACCTCCATCCCGGCTAACTACTAAAGATATTAAAAAAAAGTATCTCCAGATCTAATTACTAACTACACACCACATCTAATCTACCCATTAAAAGGATAAAAAAAACAAAAACAATCTACTACCAATAATCCAACTATCTAAGATTACCAATTACTACAATAACACCAAATACACTACTACCAATACAAACAGATACCTCCAGTAAACCATCAATCAGCAGCTACTAGAATAAAACCAATAAAAATTCTACCACCAATTAATATCCTTAATCTAGCATGCATCCAGGTTTTCTTAACAGCCCGATTTTCAGAGAATCCATCCCTCAAATTTTTAAATTACATACATCGTCTATAAATGTTAATCAACTTAGATTGGTGTCGAATAATCCTACTTAAAATGTACACCAATTTGGAGGGAAATGTTTTCTCTGCATGAAATGTGCTCATATTTTAAAAAAATGAAAACCAAAGCCATAGCTCTGAAAAAAATCGTATCGTGAACTTTACTTAGACAGACTGAGGAGTTCGTAACAGAAAATATCTTGGAGACATAAAAATCAGAAATAACTTACAGTAAGTCCATCCCTCCTCACGGAGGAGGGAAAAGTACGCAAGCTATATTCGTTACATGTCTATTCGTCGTGATCCCTTCCTTGACTGCCGGAACTGGACACTGGGCAGTTTGTCCCTTTTCTCTCTTTTCCCGCTTTCCAACAAAAGGAGAAATTTTATCTGGTTACCATTACTCTCTTTTTCATGATAGTAAATGACAAAAGTGTGTAATAATCCTGTTGCTCCTAAGGATGTCTGCTTAATGTCCGTATTTCCATAGAACAAACGTTTCTTTACAGGATAGTTCACTCCATCTAACACAGACTTCTTTCTTTTCTGCTCTGCTGCTTCTTCGGAACTAAAGAAGAATAAACCTCTTTAATATCATAGTCTTCTTCATCCTCATCCTTTACTATAGTAGAAGATCATGATAGCAATGATGCTGTCTTTGATTTGAAACTATATATTCTTCGATCTCCTCCGCTATCTTCCTCGTCTTCTATATTATCAAGTAATGATAATGTCTCCACTACC
This sequence comes from Lepisma saccharinum, assembly GCA_022664845.1. Lineage (NCBI taxonomy): Eukaryota > Metazoa > Arthropoda > Insecta > Zygentoma > Lepismatidae > Lepisma > Lepisma saccharinum. Next base: position 7,515 of record JAGDQP010014959.1, on the reverse strand, counting down.
TCTTCATCCTCTGATGTCAACTTCTATAACCTGCTGATACTGCTCCTGCTTGGCCATGACTGCGAAGCTCAAGAGTATTTGTGATGTATACAATATCACCACCCTCTATATATTGTAAACTTGATCAATCTTCACGTGAAAGTATAACAGAGAACCTGATATCAACACGTCAACAGATAAGGTGATCACGTGACGGCGGCCGTTTTAGGTCTAAAATGTTCACATATACTACTGAGCCATTCTTTAAGAAGATCGGTGTCGGCATCTCCCTCCACGAATCTTCCAGATGAAACACATCAAAATGTTCAGAAATCAAGTCTTTAAAAATGCGATGCATCAAACTAACCAGTACAATACTACTGTTGACCAGGCCCATAGGCATTTTTCGGAACATAAACAAATGAGTGGGAGTACAAAAGGTGGTATACCGCTTACTCTCGTCATCTAATTCACACTGGAAATACGCATTTTTTATATCGAATTTTGTATAATACTTGGCTTTCGCCATACCAGTAATGGTAGCATCTAGGTTAGGTGAAGGGTAAGAGTCAACTCGTATTTCAGAATTTACATCCGTATACGCAACTAATAATCTTTTACTTTTATCAGGGTTAGTTGTCAAAAAACACGGAGAAGAGTACGTAGGAGATTCTACTTGTTCCACTACACCCTGTTCAACTAATTTATCAATGTACTCATCTAACTCCTTTAATTTATGACGAGGCACAACATATGGCTGTAATCGCACTGGAGTGGGATCAGGCATCTCAATTTTATACTTAGTCCTTCACATTACCCAGCTGGTCTGAAATTACGTCTGAATATTTAGTAATAATCTGTTCCCGGAACTTTTGTATCTGGTCATCTAAAGCACAGTTATTATTAGCTATTACTTGGGGTATCTCCAACTCCTGCTTCCTCCCAAGCACCAAGGTTAGTGTCAGCAGTGTGAACCCATGGTTTAGCATTCTGGATTGCGGTTTTATGTTATTACAGGCTCCAACCCCTTAAAAGAAGTGCCCCCTGGTTGGCTTGATTTAAGATTCTCAAGGGGCCTCCTGCAACGAGAAATTGCACCAGCAGACAGAGAAGAAGGTGATGAGGCGTGTCACCAAAAAAAATCATTTGGATTTGTTGGGATGGAATGTCTTATCATTCTATTAGCATGGTTTATATTAACGCCATGACAACAACAAAATGTTTCACCTAGTAGTATATCAAATTGCTCGACAGGCACTACTATACAAGTTTCCTCAAACGGCTTACGATTTATGTGGAACTTGAGCTTAACATGCTCAGAGATCACTACTGACCGTCCACCAATTCCAACGGTTCTCTCCGGTATTTTATAAGTTGGAATACGAGCTCGCTTTTTAATAATATCCAGGAACCTTTTGGAAATAAACGAACACTCAGACGCAGTATCAATCACACACTTGGCCCTAAGCCCCACATACGTAGGTGTAGATGCATAACACTTTGGTCAGTTCGCCATTAAAAAACGAAACATTAGGCGTATTAAATCTACCTATAGCATTAACTGGTGATGGTTATTTACGTCCATGTTGTACTGGAGACCTAGCCGAATACATTCCAGAACCAAATTCGACAGTCTTTCCCATGTTTGACACAAGTGATGGACGGCAGCCATCAATAGTGTTAGGGATATTATTTTGAAAGCATTGCTTATACACATCCGGCGTAACCAAATTGGATATGAGTCCTGACACAGTAGCAGCATCCCAACAGAACGACAATACGTTCAAAATGCTTAACTTCTCATCAACAAAATTAAGCAACAGTTCACGCTCGCCCATGATCCGATAAAAATATGTAGCCGTATATATTGACTACGCGCAATAGTGGAAATGAAAGTTGACACTAACTGCATACATATGTCCTGCCAATCATTGGTATTATCCAACAGGAACTTACATTGGGTGTAAAAGTCTCCACGCGTCTTACTCAGACTGGAAACTAAGGTAGCCTCAACCGAGGAACTTTTCCGTACTAACTGATTTAAGAGTACCAAAAATCGGAAGGTGTCCAAACTACAACGTTGTATTACTTCCATCAACCACTGGTAATTGTGCGTTTTGACTGACTGTGGAGCGGTACACACTGTCACTTATCTGTCTTTCGAAGTTACATACTATAGCTGGCCTAGCCATGTTGGCACCAGTAAAGTTTACATTACCCCTGTTGGCTACACTAAATTGCACTGGACCTATAAAGTCATGGGTTTGAATTTTTTAACCACATGGTTTCATTAACGGATACCTACTGTCTATACAATGCATATTCTTAGCTGGATTAACATTACTACAGCTTTGTAGTTGTGCTTGATATGACCGGGATGGTACCCTACACCTAGGTGGTGGAATAGATCGCTTTTCCCCTGCATGTGCACATGTGTAACGGGTAATAATCCTTGTTCACGAGTAAGGATACAATCTGCACAACTACAATTTACATTTTCCCTTGCAGAAACACTATCAATAATAGACCTAAAGGATTTTACAAATGTTTCGGCATCATCATCGCTAAAATCTATTAAGGCATCCCTGGCAGGCACCATACTTGGTACACGGGTTGCTAAATACTTCAATTCTTGACACAAGGCACCAACTATTAAAATCCTCACAAAACGTGTCCACGTGGTATCTACGTAGTGATGGTAACAGTAACTTAATTTGAACGCTACTCCAAATGGTTACAAAATATACAGAACCACCTCATTGTATGTTTCAAGGTAATTTTATTTACATGTGTCAACCGCAATTGATATAGTAATATTTATTGGGTGTGGTGGTGGTTCTGCACACTACTATCACAAGAAAAGTAGCCTTGTAACAAAGATTGCCATTTAATTCATTAACAAAATAACTTCCAACAACAGTAACAACTAGCAATATAAATCGTAACAAGCTCAAAACTTGCTTCAATATGGCTACTAACGTATCACGCGAGGTCACAAGGCTTACACGGCTCCCACAACACAATACGTGAAAAGTTTTTAACACACGTAATATCCCAGTGAATTCCAAATACGAGAAAAAAAAACAACTAAATAGGTTATTGAGAATACTACCATGGAAAATACCTTAACATACACAATCACATTACCAAAGGGAGCATACTCTACAAAGAAATGTCACCAATCATTTAATTGATAAAAAAAAGTATTTTCAGGTCATTAATTTAAAAAAACAAGACCAGCAGACTTACCACAAGCCTACTTCCAAACTTTTCTCAATAAATCAATCAAACACTTCGTGACATTATATCAATAACAAGCCCCAAAATTATACGACCTATGCGTCTTACCTTGAAACATACAATGGCCGAGTTAAACCGGCCTTCCTAGCAAGAAAGCAACGTCGGCTGCTACGAGCCGAGCCAGCACGAGAAAACCCGAAGTTAACGAAGGACTCTCGCTTGTGACGTCACGTAATACGTCAGAGCAGAGTAAACGGTAGAATTCAGCGTACACGTTCTATCACAGGAATTCCACATACACGTTCCATATAACATCAAAAATCCAATATAAAAAATATATTTCATGTCGCGACACAGAACTTGGAGTATTGTTGCATCGTTCACAATGCGCTGCAAATTCGAAGCCAATTCAGCAATAGAAGGTGGTCTTTTTGTCAATGGCGATTCGAGGTTCTAACCAGTCTAGTTTCGAAATGATGGCATCTTCAAAATTATTCCTCTTTTCTTATTTCCGTGCATGCTCAGAAACTCTACAAGTCGATTTGAATGCGTTAATTTCATCCCTGTTTTTTTTTTTACCGTTGTTCCTAACGCATGGTTGATCTCCACACTTAAATAAGTTCTTTGTAGAGGAGACAACGGTTTTTCATCACTGGGGTCTGTCTCCGTGATCAAGCCTTCGCACACTTTCATTGTCCATGTACGTGCTTAACAATGTCCGGTATGAGTCATTCATCCGGGAATCCAATGCATTAACTACAAGTTTATTAGCTGTAGTAAATTTCGGACTGGATTCCTCAGTCTACATAGGATCTGATCTGCTTTGTCTGTATTTTCAAATGCCTCCATTGTGAAATAGTATGTCAGTGGTTGTTATTGAGCTAGAATACTATCCACTACATGCAGGTGGGAGAGCCAGCGAGCGAGTTTGTGATGACCTTAAAATTTTGTGAGGGTCTGTTTCACAAAATTCTTCGTAGTGTCGTTGGTGTGCTTGCCGTTTGTTACTATGTTTAAAGTAGGAATAAATATTGCTAGCCACAGGCTTGAGGCAATTCTTTGAACGCTTCACTAGCGCACAGGCGCAGGGAATGGCATATGCATTGTAACAAAAGGAAATTTTACTTTTTCATAATTGGTTTACACATTTTCTTTTACTGATTACAAGAACTTCGGCCTAACTGGATCAGAAGATATCGATCACGGGGAAATGAAGCTTAGATGACCCGCACGACATAAAAGGCATGCTAATTGCATAACTTCCAGTCATCCGGACATAATTTAATTATTATAAGGCAGTATAGCAAATAAAACATAAAGAAATCAAGCAGATTTATGCCCCCAACGCCATTTGCTGTGTGCATGAATTTACTTTTATTTCTCATTTATTGGCTGAGAAGGCAGGAATTCGCCAGGATGTTCATTTTGAGGGGTTAAAGGCAAAATTGGGATGGTATAAGTGGAATTTTACACTGTTTATATAGATTTTTATCGTAAAAAAGTTTAGTTTGGGTGTTCTCGAGTTTTTGGCGGTAACACACCCCACAATGGGATCTGGCGGAATCACTGCCAGGAAGCTTCGTGCATCACATCTGAGGATGGCGATCTCGCAATCAGTCGAAGCCACACGCGCGCGGTCCTATCTGCAGCACTAAACACTCTCGACTGAAGCTCCAGAGGACGTGCAAGCGTATATATTTGTGTCTTGCTCCACCCCCTGGTGCCCATTGGCCGAGGCCAATAATGGGAATGATAGCGGTCAGAGTTTTAGTTAAACTACCATCCCATCGTTCGCCTGGTGAAACAGGTCTGAGAAACCTCCGACAAGGATGGTCGTCAGTGAGGCTCGAACCCACGCGCTTCCCCAGTGCCGATCCAAAGTCCATGACCTTGTCGTATGGACCACAGGCTGGATTTACGTCTCTTATATTTTGATTCCAAGTAAGTCGAAGGTGAAACGTCTTCGACCTTAGGGTATGGCGGCATATAGCATCACTTATCCTGTGGCATCGAGAAAAAAAAATGAATTTTTATTTGAAGCTTTTTATCATCTTTGGTAAATGCAATGTTCCTGTTAAACATAAAAATAAAATTACTGCAATAGAAGAAAAAAACTAATACAATTGTAGCTAAAATAAAAAGCTAAAGTACACAAAGTGCTACTTACAGTACAAATATTGAAAAACGAGTATCAACATTACATACCTTAGTCGAATCTCTGCTTTCATTAACTTTTTTTTTCAGACCACCAAACTTGAACTGATTATTTTGCCGACGCTCGCCATTTCTCCGATCTTCGCTTCTGAGAATTCGTTACTTTCTGGGGTTTGACGTTATCGTTCAGAGTTCGCAAACCAGTAAATGTACGAGTTATATCATTTATACTTTAATTATTTCTGGATGAACATCTGGGAAACGTTCCTGAATTTTTTGATTCAACTTTTTTTTACAATATAACTTTCTTTTGAAATGGAATTCTGTCCATGGATTGCCGCAAACATGATTTCGAATTGACCTATTTTCTCTAACCAATTTTGAGAGGGAACCTTTGAGACCTCCACGAGAAAGCACTTCAATCCAACTTGGGGACACGTTGGAAGGGACGGTTGCCATTAGTTCCTGTAGGAATTTCAAGGGTTTTATCGAACTTACTTCCTTCCGACGTAGCCAGCAAAATAACGAAAGGATTGAACCGGACAATCACTGCCAAGTTCCTCAGAGGAATTAGAGGCTTCAGAAGAAAGACCTTCTAAAATAACACCTTCGATTGTTTTCTCACCATCTACCATTTCCGGAACTTTAGACATATCTGGGATTATGCCATGAAATAAGTCCGATGTCAAGTACGAGTCGTCTGACACTGACACAGAGTTGTAAAGCGGGACACCGGAAACATTTGGCATCATTAAGTAGCAAGCGATTCTTGAAATCTGATGGAAGAGGACTGTCGTAGAAACCTCCAAGTTCACGAATTTGTGGGGAAAACAATCAAGACAATCTTGATTCAAGCGAGCAGTCAGGATAGATTTTACTTTCATCGGTTTACGGTCAGAGAAAAACCCCAGCAGCGAACGCACGGTTACGAGAAAACCCTTTTGAAACGGTGATTTACATTTCCCACTTTCATACCCTTACAAGAAGCATTAAATAGCGTAGGATCTTGTCTTGAAGTTGGTAATGTAAACCGAATCCAGATGCGTGCGGCACATTACTCTGTGGTTTCCTCGAGTTCAGGACATCAAAGGAATCATTTATAAGTTGGACAAAATCAGCCAAAACTGTCTCGCCTGGCATGAGATAGCGGATAGCCTGAGCTGTTCGAGTAGAAAACAATTGCAAGGCAAGATTGACACGCTGGCATTCCCTTCCACGTACTGCTGTGTGTTGAGGTGTTAATTTTGGGCATATCTTCATCTCGTCACTATCCATCGCTAACAGTTGTTCAATGGTAGCCTTGGATATGAACTTGTTATTAGGCAATCTGAGTTCATTGTCCAGGAAATGATTCCGCAGGAGTTTGTATAGATATGGAACATCTGCAAACGCCCAGATACGTTTATTTGCATACTTTGGAAGCAAGTATTTTCGTGGGTAATGGCCAACTCATTGCACAAATTTCTGTTTTTCCCCTAGATCGCATACCACCGCCACCACATTGAAATTCCAGTGCCAAGATTATATTTTTTAGTTGCATGCCTGTTATTGCCGCATCAAAGTTATAGTATATAGGCGTCCATTTCGCAAACAATCCGCGAGCCGTTGCTACTTGAACATTGCTGTGAGGTCCAGCTACTGTGTCCTGCTGATCATATAAAATCCTGCTATCAATATTCATCTCATCAAATGAAATTACTGCGATGCGCTCTAAATCTGTATACGTCTTGCCTTGAATTTTCATTATATGTAGAACGTCATGCAATATGCCTGGACGACATTGAAAAGATGAGGAAACCCATCGCTTCAATGTAGAAATGCCTGGCAGCGGAGAATTTTTAATTTACTTCTTAAGACGACATAAGCTTTTTTCGAGATTGCACGCAATGTAACTGCTTTACAAATGTCCTCGTGGTTCCACCTAATCTTCTTCTTGCCTTAACTAAGTAGCGAATCTGTCCTTCAGACAGACACGTTCCCAGAATGTTCGATATTTCAATTGCCAGTTGAGATTTGGCATCCTTGTTTCTTCTAAGCTGACGCTGATCATTTGAAAGAGATAATGATTGTTGCATTTCGTGACGTTAATCGAGAACATCTTCCTTTCAACATTGCATTTTCGGCTTCTAACGTTTTTATACG
>JAGDQP010014958.1:25709-43882 GCA_022664845.1 Lepisma saccharinum | reverse complement strand
AGTTCTTGCTCATAAAAACGGCCCTTAATAATCTCATTGCGCTCGTCTTTTAAATGATATGTAGGCGGATCAGTCTTAAAAACAGTAGCAATTTGAAATATTTCTGTGTTCCAATTGCGAGTAAAACCTCTTTCAAACTTATTTTTAAACTTGCTAATTCGAACATAATCTCCTACACTATATTTCGCCTTTCACGATGCTAAATACTTTTTGCTATAAATTTTTTATATTAATTTTTGGTCGTTTTCTTTTTTCACGGCGTCAATAGGTTTCATTTTTACCGTGCTATGTTTTTTTTCGTTATATTTCTTCATTAGTGCTTGTAATATATTGTACCATTTGTAATTACCTTGCAGTGTGAATTGCTTCCACATCAAATTACGTAATGTTTTATTAAATCTTTCAACAATACTAGCTTTTTTATCGCTGTATGAAGAGTAATGAGTAATACCTTTTTGCTTCATTAATTTAATAAACTCTTTATTATAAAACTCGCTACCGCGATCTGTTTGCAAATACTTTGGGCTTGTTGAGTTGCTTCAAGTATTGAATTAAATGCTCCTGTAACTTCTTTCCGTTTTATTTTTAACTGGTACAGTCCATGAATACTTACTAAAAGTGTCAATAATAGTTAGAAGATAAGAATACCCTCTATTTAATTTAGCTAAACCTTTCAAGTTTCCCGAGTTCATTTCAACGAAATCTGCTTGCCATAAATCATGTATACCCTTGTTTACAACAGGTATTCGCCTATAATTCCGTCTTGCGGGCTTGTGTAGTTCTTCAACAATGGCTAATCTACTATTCATTCTATTGAAAATTAATCAAGAATTAATTTAAAGATTAAGCAATCAATTGAGCAATAAAGATCAAATTAATACTTATTGGATATTCACCTGGTGAAAATTTATCTGATCGAACTACAAGTATGTCGCCTTCTACAACATCGAACTCATGAAGTAAAATTTCCTCTTCAGATGGAGCATCTGGAACTCTACTACCCTCATGTATTCCTATTGATATATTGCCATACTTTTGTCCACCGCTTGCTGAATATATATCGACAATAGGAAACTCTTTATTCTTTTTCTTAAGGCAATGAAAACCAATAATTTTTAGCTTACCCAAGAAAGGAATTTCAAAATATGGGGTATTCATATTAAATAAATACACTTTGCCGCTAACATTGCCGTGAAGTCTTGTTCTTTATTAGGTATTGAATAAATTGTAAAGAATTGAACACTATGTAAGTTGCGTATTGATGTTAACAATTCATTAGTTTTAGCGTATATGGCTCTATACAAATCGCTTTTCAATTTATCTTCTAAGTCTTTCAGTTTTGCAATAATTTCATTCTTTATTTCATCGTTATTGCTATTAAAGTCTGTTATCGATATGAAATTTTTAATACTATCTTGTACTTCCCAAAGTTGAGTCACTATAGGCATTAGAGCTATTGATGCTTCTACGTTACGAAAGTCATTAATATCAGCATATTGTTTAGATAAGTTATTAAGAGAATTACTCACAGAAGTGTATTTCGTTTCTAGATCACCGATTTGTTTCTGAATATTTGCAAGTAATGTGTTAGGCGTTACTGCTGTATCCTCTAAACTTTTCAACATATTCTTTAACCCGCTAACTATTTCATTAACCCCATGAACAGAAATGAATTTTGAATGTTCTTGAATTGCTTCTTTAACTTCATTTTGAACATTAGTTAACACTTCTTGTATACCAGAAAGATCTTCTAATGTCGGAAGGAATGTTATACTAGTTTGAAGGTTTTGTAATTGAATCTTAATATTGTCTATTACTTCAGGGAAGTTTTCGGTTGTTTCGATTACAGTTTGAATGTTAGTTATCGTCTTTTTAATTATTTCTACTCCTTGCGAAGTTGGAAGTGTGTTAATAGTTTCTTGGAGGGCAGTTAATTTTGATTTTATTTCATTTTGATTTTGATTTGTAGCTAATTCACTTAAAGACTTACGTATACTCTCGATATCAGATTATTTCGGTGTGTTTTTTGAATTTCAATTAAATCGCTTTGAACGGTGCTTACAATATGCTGAAGATTAATTAAATCTGTAGGAAGATTAAAACCCTCTAATTTCTTATTTAATTTTGCAAGTGCTTCCTGTAAACTACTTACCTCAGTAGGAATGTTATTCACAACAGTCTGTAGATTTTTTAGTTCAATTTGAATATTCGTAAGTTCCGATTATTATTAATTATTGCTTCAAACTCACCAAGCTTTCTACTAATTTCCGATACATCACTATAAACAGGTAGGTTGGTTAGATCATCAAGCAGTTTATTTGTTTCATTGGTAATAGTTTTAAGTTCATTTTGTAGAATCGAAATAACTTCTTGCATCTTTTGAAGATCTTGAGAGGGATTATTTTGAAGAGCGTTTTCTAATACATTCACAGCTGTGTGAAGATCATTAAACGCATTTTGCAACTCCGTAAGCTTTTTATTCAAATTATCGACTAGATCTTGTGCTGCAGTATTTGTAATGAATTGATTCTTTATGAATTGTACTTCATTTTGAATTGTCGTTATAATATTTTGAACTTCGGTAAAATCATTTTTATTTACTAGCTGTGAATACATAAGAATAACACTTTTCAACTCATTATCAAGTTTTTGAAGTAAATCTAGTAAATGTTGTTGAGCTTCTGTGATTTCGGTTTCAATATTTGAAGATAAAGTATTTTGTAGTGCGTTGATTTCACCCTTTATTATTTTAATTCTTTGGTCTAATACTGTTAGCTGGTTTTCATTGATGTTGGAAGGTGAATCTGATAATATTTCATGCTCATGCAACTTATATCGCGGGAATCCAAATAAATCAGTAGGCATAATAAATAATAATAAACTATATTATATTAGAACGTATAGAAAAAAATCGAAAAAGTATTTTAAAAAACACACAGAGTGTGCTTTATTAACATTTGAACAAGCTTGATAATAACTTTGTACAAACCTTACCAACTATTTAACTGTTACACAAATGAAAATTAATACAACTCATTTAGAGGTTGAGGGTTGAACACACACTTTACAAATTATTTCAGCATCATTATTTACAATTCTTCAATGACCCCATGGCAATGAGTGTATCTTACAATCAAGAATTTTACTTTTATTATCATAGGGGTCTAAAGCTAATTTTTGTTGCTTTACAGTCGAAAGTATATGCTCACGTGATTGAATTTGATGTTGCTCTTTCGTTAATTGTTCACCAGAAAACAAGCACTTCTTAAAGTCATCAATCGTAATCTCATTTTTCACAACATTTTTCTTCACACCCTTAACCCTCTTTGTTTCTTTTTTTCTACTGTATTCATAGCATATTTTTTCGATCGTAATCATATGAATTCTTCAAGAGCTATTCCTTTCATCTCATTCTTCATTTTACCAGGTACTTTCTCGTTACTTAATGGGATACTATATCGATTATTTACAGGATAATTCGATGTGTCAAAATAGTCTATTAAATCAAGCATATTTTTATAAAAATTTTCACAAATAATATGATAGACTAACATGCGCCTCAAGTTTATGATTAGGAGCAGAGGATAAGGACCAGCCTGAACCCTTAATCGCTCTGTCCTCTTGATTTACCTGTAATTCCTCCAATATTTCTTTAATAGTTTCTCCCACAACCACAGATTTCGAAAATAACTTATTACCACTATGTACTGGGAAATACTGTGTTTCTCCACTCATTTTCACAAAATCAGTACTCAAAATAAAATTGATTTTCAAAAGTGTATCACATTCACTAACTTGTTTCTCAAAAAAATGTACGCATTTTTTTCTATAGAAGCGAGAAACGAGTGAGTATCTCCACTGTCACTATTAGCAAGTTCATAATCAGCGAATGTCTGGCATAATGCACTTTTCGTTGGTACATACGAATGCATATTTTTCATATGTCGATCAAAATTTTTCATACTAATTTCATTCTCACACACTGGACATTTTTCCCTTGTTAATTTGGGTTTCTTAGCAAGCACTGTTTCTTCTTCAATATTATTCTTTGGGAGAGGATGTTTTCGTGATTTATGTCTAGCAATATTCTTTTTTAACACAGATTCACCACAATCTTCACACGAAATTTTTTCCATTTTGGGGGGGGAGGGAAAATGAAATATATTTAAGAAAAACTTTTTTTCTTTTTACACTAACTTTTGATTAAAATGTCTAATACTCGAAATATAGTTCATGTACACGAGAAAAGTACTTAATCTCCATTGATCTTCTATAAATAATACCACAGACTATTAGATTTTCAGTTCAAACAATTTCCCCTTTTTTTTACTAACTTTGAAGCACTAGAAACATATTGCAAGTAATAATTTAGTTTTAGTAATCAAATTCTCTTCGCGTCGCAAGCGATAGTTAATCTAGTACACGTAACTTGGCAAAGAAGAGTAATCACTGCTGTTGTAAATTCGACAAAGCTAGGTTTGCTTATAATCGACAAAAGCCTTTCAATATCATGAGCGGATATAAAGACTATTAGCTACGAACGTCAAGGATATCAAGTGGCCAGGAAACGTGAACAATACATTTTCCCTTCATAAATAGCTCAGATCACAAAAAACTGGGAGAATATCCGTTTTATACTTTTGAATCATTCAGTTTTTTATTCCCATTTGAAAAGAATCAACAAGGGAGATTTATTATTCGCTTTTTCATAAAAATCTCCTCTTTTATTCTCATTTTATTCATTTCCGACGGTGAAGAAGAATTATTCTCATTTTATATTGTGTTAATGTCAGAAACAGCCTTCAATACACCCAAATACAGAGTACATTAGCTTCACGTGCAGGAAATCATATTGTTATCTTCTTCCGGTCTCTAACATGCAACCAGTAATTCCGTTGGAGTTTCCACGAAGTATGATAAACTTTTGCGAACATGTAAAGCAGAACGATGCTATGGTTTTAAAAATCCTCCTAAAAATTCTGAACCGGGAAACAAGAATTAGTCTTCATTAATACAGTACCAAATTAATGAATATTCAAAAAATCATTCTCATAATCATACGAAAAACAGTTGCATTTTGAATTCCAAGTACAATTTTTTTTATTGATGGAAAAGGAGGAAAGCGAGCGAATAGTGTTATATTTAATATACAATTCCAACATTCACCTGGTGCAAGGCTGACACATAGCCATATGAAATTTTGTTTATGGGTAGATTTTGATGAGAAATAGCAAAGAGTTTATAAGGAGAGATTTTAAACCGTTTTTTGAGTTATGCGGAGTCTAAAGGGGGTTTAATTGCCAAAAAAGTAGGGAAAAATATTGCATTAAATTCGAGTTTTGACCTAAAGCAAAACAGCTGATAACGACACTTCTAATCGCATCTGCATAAAAACTAATATAGTTAATCTCTAAGTACTTAGTTATAACACTATTCAATAAGTTAACAATCATATCAATAGATGGCAGCGATGGTTGGGATGACGGAGAATAGTTAATGAATGATGATAATAGCAGCAATTAGCTGTGATATTAACTGATGATGGTAGAGAGGTGAGAAATTCCAATAGTTCACAAGAAAAATCAATAGATGGCGGTAGAGTAGCAGAGAAAAAAATTATTAAATCCTACACAGATGGCGGTAGTAATGAGATAATTCAAGAAATAGCGGGTGAGTGAGGCGGAGGTGACGCCTTAAACGGTAATTTACCAATAGCAGTTTTATGTAGAACCGCCAAGGTTCCTTTACTGCGGTCCTAGAGAGAGTGTTCCAAAATTTAAACTGAGATGAAGTTGGAATTAAAATTAATGGCGAATATCTTCATCGCCTCCGGTTCGCTTATGATATAGTTCTGTTTGCTTCAAGTGCAGAAGAACTACAAATCAGAATGGAAGAACTGAGTAACGAGAGTTCGAAAATAGGCCTTATAATGAACTTAAGTAAGACAAATGTTATGTACAACCAACATGCTGCGAAGAAGAAAGTGAAGATTAACGGAGAGAGAATAGGTATAGTTGATGAGTATGTTTACCTAGGCCAGCTTAAAACGTCGAATGACAAGTTGACTGGTGAAATAATAGAAGATGCAAAATGGCGTGTAGTTCGTTTGAAAGACTACACTTTATTTTCAAAAGCAAACTACCAATGTGTCGGAAGCGTAAAATTTATAATCAATGTGTCTTACCAGTGATGATGTACGGCTTTGAAACTTGGAGACTGAATGCGCAAACGACTCAAAGACTGAGAGTCACACAAAGGGCAATGAAGAGATGCATGTTAGGAATAACCAGGAGGGACACTAAGACAAATGAATGGATTCGCGCACAAACAAATTTAGAGGATGTAATCAAGACTGGGAAGAAGATGAAGTGGAGATGGGCCGGTCACATAGCTAGACGAAGAGATGAAAGGTGAACGACAAATGTACTACAGTGGATTCCTAGAGAGAAAAAACGACCGAGACGACGTCTATATGTAAGATGCGTAGATGAAATCAAGCGTTTTTCAGGAGCTATATGGTTGAGGATATCAGCAGACGGAGATGTGTGGAAAGAAAAGGGGAAGGCCTTCATCCAGCAGTGGATAGAAAACGGCTGATAATGATATATATATACGAGGGTCATTGCAAAAGTCAGGGCACCTATTTTTTATTTCGAAAATGGTAACGAATAAAAAAATTCTGAAATATGCAAATGGAAGGTTAGTTCATATGCAAACATTACATGTAGGGAGATAGGGGAACACACACACACCTCCATAAAGATATAGCACGAGAAAAAAGACGAAAAAATGGTGTCGTTTCAAAGGTGTTTTACTGTCAATTGCAACAGTACACAATAGTACAGGGCAGGAACACGTACCGGTGACATCTTAGAGTCCCTCGAAGTAGTCTCCCAAAGAATCCATCACACACTGCCACCGCTGTGGAAGACGCCGCAATTGACAGTAAAACACGTTTCAAACGACAAAAAAAAATTCTTCTTTTTTCTTGTGCTATATCTTTATGGTGGTGTGTGTGTTACTCCATCTCCCTACATGTAATGTTTACATATGAAGTAACCTTCCATTTGCATATTTCAGAATTTTTTTTATTCGTTACTATTTTCGAAAAAAAATATAGCTGCCATGACTTTTGCAATGACCCTCGTATATATCATATTCAGGCGTTTTCTATGTAAACAATTCCTCCGTTCATCATCATCTGCAGGACTTTGGGTTCATATCGCAACTCGGAAATTGGGTTTCCCATGCGTTAACGCCTCAGCAGAAGCATGAGCGAGTTGACATCTGCAGTTCACTGCTCATCCTCCACAGTCCCCAGTAGCACACAAAAGTTGAAAAGTTGGATTTAACGTTAGTATAGAAACGTTACGTTAACGTTGTAAATATGCTATCTTTCAAGAAAGTAAATCCCACTTGTTGGAGGCGCTGGAATCGAATTTTCCAGCTATGAAAAATTTTGCAATGCACATGCACACTTTCAACTACTTGTACTCAGATTCTTTGATTGATGTGCTTTGTTTGTATATTCCAGAATACTTCTCATACATAGACATAGTAATAAAAGATAATAAAGACAATCCTATTCGATAATAAAATAGAAACATACTCAGTACGTAAAAACTAAGGGGTAACTAAAATTTAAAAAAACTTTCAGTACATTTAGCATGGCGTAGTGGTTAGCGAATTAGCGTTCTACGCAGAAGGTTATGAGTTCGATTAAACGCATTCCTCTTTACTTTCTTTTTTAAGTGAATAATATTTGACCACATGTAGGAAAGCACCTTTGTTCTTCACCCGTAACTAACCATTCTATTTGTAATTGCAGTGAAATATATTTTTACTTTGTAAATTAACATCTTTGAACTCGATAGTAATAATCTTTAGGAAAATTCAAATTCATACTTGTGTGGCTTCTATCTTACGGCCAATCATGTATTATTTTCTATTTATGAAACATCAATTTAAGGCAGCAGAGAAAACAACGAATATATACATTAACCTAGTTTAACCCGTAAGTTCAATAAAATGCAAAGGTATTTTACAACGAGGAGCAGAAGCACACAACATGTTCTTTCCCTCACGTCTCCCAAATCAATTTTGATACTTTAATTCTAGATGGCACTGTCTTTAGCATATTCGTCCGAACTACAAAAGCAATACCGGTTCGAATTTCTTGAATGGAGAATTACTTCGAAATATCTTTTCGTATTTCGTTCCTGTGTCATTTCTTTTCACGTTATAATGTTTAATGGTTTTGCATTTCCGTTTCATATTGTGCATTTTATTTTGGTTTCCTGTTACTAGAGGTAAATATCAGCATTTTGCTTGCCTGCGAATTGGCAATATATGAAACAGGAAGCTCTCACGTGTCCAACATATCTCTATAGTTTTCAACCAATCTTGCGTATAATCCTTTGAATCAGTTGCGGGACTACCTGTTAGGAGCAGCTGGCGGACATTTAAGGTGGAATTGGGCGTAAACTACGGAATTGCTTAACTAAGAAGATAGTCTTAAACACAACATGCACATCATTTATAATAGAATATATGTTATAAGAGATGGACGACGCGAAATCAAGGTAGTAAGAAACATTTATTTCGGCAATGCGAACATGAAGAAAAGATATCATGTAATGAAAAATGAACAGGGAATATTTGTAAAATAGTTTATTTCTGAAATTCTGATATATTTACTCAATTTCAAAAGAAACTGTTTAAAAGAAAATACAAGCCTATAGTTTTAGGTCCCTTAAACCGCTTTACTTAAAAACGTGGATTATAAGAATTCAAAATTTTTAAAGACTTTCCGGCAATTTTGGCTGAAGTTACCTGTAATTTATAAGAAGAGCTTTACAAAGCCAGCGCTTGCCTAAGAAGTTTGATCATAATCCTGATTAAGCCTGAGCATATAAATTTTAACTGTCTCAAAAACGAGCTTTACTTAAATTTAGAAAAAAAGAAAAAAATTGAAAGTGTTCTAACTCAAGAAATTTGTAACAGTAATATGTGCATTTTAGGTTCGTAATAACAATCCAGAAAATGAGTTAGAAACTGATGTTAAATTTCAGCAAGGTATCTTCTATATAACTTGAGCGATGGTAAACAAGTTAGACTCTATACGTAAACAAAGAGGCAAAACTCTTTATGCACTGTTCATTTATCATTTGTGTCTGTTTCATGTATATAGAAGTCACGTTGTTAAATGACATAGTTATAAATGAATTCATAAAAGTCGAGTATTTTTAACATTATACACTAAACACTCAAGTTTATACAAGTGGTTCGGAGGCAGAGATTCCGCCATAATTTTAAGTTTGCGTGGGGATGTAAAGTCAAAATTGGGATGCTGTAAGTGGAGATTTGCACGGTTTCTACAGATTTTTGGCAGTAAATATTTTAACGTTGAGGAGTGCCTTCGAGAATTTGGGGGGGGGGAGTCTGGTGGAATCACTGTTCGGAGTCCACATTAAACTGTAGGTTCTGTACTTGAGACGTCCTCTCTTTCCGATTGAAGGCAATGACAACCACCACCGGTTTACCCTGCCCAGGGTATTTCCGGTCATTTCGGGTAGAACACACACAATCATCTTTATTGTAAATTCGCTACTCTCACCTCTTGCTTTAATGCTTCACAGCTCGCAGCACATATATAATTCACAGCCATATTGAATCGACTAGTGGATGAGGCCTCTCCCGTAGGGAGGAGTTTGTCTGCTACTCCCACGCTGACGAGACGTGACCAGACCAGAGAGGAGAACCGAAGCATTGAACTGTGATCGCCACTGTCTTCTATTCACAGATGCTCCTCAATTCCATCACGATGCTTGATGGGCACTGTTCCAGACCTTCTTGGCTTGGAAAAAATCTCTTGGCAGTGCCCGGAATCGAACCTGGGACGCCCAAATCAGCAGTCGGCGTTTGTGTATGAGTGTAGAAAAATAAGTGTGAGAAAGAATTTTAAAGTATACTTTCTTTCTGAAACTGCAGTCCAGTGATCGATTTATGCAATTTATAGAGAGGAGGGAATATTTCAAACACGTTAGAATGCCGTATTTGACGCTTTTGGCTAAGTGTAGATTTCAGAACGCAGAGATAAGGATGATATATCCAGAGACGGGAAAATCCCAACCATTCGGCCTAAAAATCGAACACTAAACTGCACTATAATGTAACAATAGGATAATTTGATTACACCTAAGGTTCAGGTAGTTCTGAATTCAACTATAATAAACACGTGACCCTAAATAAATTACGTATTCGCCTGTAACATGTTATTAACGATATTTATACAAAGTGAATCATGTATTTGGGATTACGCATGTATAATTATACACCATACCAGAGCCACTTTACATTTTATAAATCAACTTAAGATTGTGTAGATCTTTGATGACTGAATAATTTTCTGGAAATTTTGTATGATTTAGAAAAGCAAATTTACTTGATTCATTATATTTATTTTATTTTCAAAGTCTGGGCTAATCTGGCGCACATTGCATTTTTTTAAAACGAAAACGTTTCGGGTTATGGTCATGTTCGTTTTCAGAATTAACTTTTTAAAAATCTTTAACAAATCTTAGCGCTGTTTAGAGACTCTATATAAGAATCCTAATGATTTTATTATATAAAGACCTTTCGGACTACGGCCATGTTAGATAATGTAATTCAAGATTTCTATTTCAGAGTCGAACTCAGCGACCCTTGAAGTTTAAAAATATGAAATTTCATGAAATCAAATATTGTAAAATTTGTTCTCTCAATTTCCGCAGAGAGGATTTTCCGACGCGTAATTTTTAGTTCAGAGTCATACTCAGTGACCATTGGAGTGAAAGGATTAGTTTCAACACTCGTAGTACTCATGCGTGTTCTGAAATACGAATAGCAGTTTCTATAAATACTGCTCATATTAGTTTGAGGTTAACTAAGGTAATACGACACATTCTTAAGTAAAATTTTTACTTTATGTTTTTAGCACGTGGGACTCAATGTGCATTATTAATAATTTTCGTAAGTCTTCACGGCTTGATTTAGAAGTCAACCCACCGAGCAAACTTTTCTTGAAGAATCACTAGCCACACCGGTTACAGTTGAAGTTGAAGGCAAAATATTCATCTTCGTAATTCAATCATTTCAACTTTCGAAACGATTCTAACATATTTAGGAATTCACAGATATGAAATTTCACTCCACCGTAGTATCAAATTTCGTTTATTTAGTTTTGCTGGTTTGGAAAATGCCTTTTGGCAGCTATTTTGGATTAAGACGGGCGACGTTTTAACGTTTTCTTACATTATCGTGACCCATTCGTGATGGTACACCTTCAAACCAAATTTCGTTTCTCTTGTTGCAGTGATTTCGAAAACGCCTTTCTGAGCGGCCATTTTGAATGAACACTTCTTCTTCAGTTGAGACTTAACGCAGAGGATTGAAATTTATTGATTTCTCATCCACGTGTTAATCCGGATATTTTAAAAAGAATTATCAAAATCGGTCCTGTAGAGTGGCCGGACGGACTGGACAAAGTTTGTGAAAAATATGATAAATATTACCCATAAGGAATACATAGGGGAGAACACTCAAAGACTTCTCCTTCAGTTGAGACTTGGCGGAGCGGAATGCGGTTTATTGATGGCTCATCTACGTGTTAAGCCGGATATTTAAAAAAAAAAAAGATTGATTAAAATCGGTCCAGTGTAAAGGCCGAACGGACTGGCCAAAATCTTAGCAAAGTTTTTTAAATATATAGGTTATTATTATTCATGAAGTTCAATGCATTTATTTGAAATCAATGAAGGAAAAATGAAGAATACGAATAAAGCGGCAAAAAGCTACACAGCGATGAGATAGAGCGTACTGTAACACAACATTTTGTAGAGGAAAAGTAAGATGAAAAGAACTCGAACCGCGAACCTTCCGCATAAGAAGCGTTCTTCATTAAGACTCTGCGCCAAGAAGAGTAATTGGAGTACAGAGTGTTTCTCAGAGTTTTCAGACTTTAGACCCCACTGGTGGAGAAACTAAGACTCATCAACACTTCAAATTTAGACGTTGCACACAACTTTTGAAGGCCTTTCATATGAACCGGGTCTCACCCAGAAGTAGGAATATCAGATTCGGGCACCTTATTGCTAAGAAACGTAGCACACGTGGACCGAAAAGCTCTTTATTTAGCAGGAAATTCCTCCTGAAATTCGAAATATTGCTACATTTGTACTAACGTTATGGCTGAACTGAACAAGTAGCAAATAGAGCGCGGAAATAATGATTGTGTTGAAATAATTTTGAAAATAATGCTAAAAATTATTTCATAGTTTTGTTTTTCAAAAATCGTATTATTTGATACTTTTTTTAAAAGTCTTACTTAGTGTTTGGTAAAGAGGTAAATATATTTCTAAGGTAATTTGATATTGGCCTATATGTTTTTAACTGCTTAGAAACAGTTTCCACTATTTATTTGTCTTAAAGTATGATCATTATAACGGTAGATTATATTTCATAGATGAAGCATTTTGATGGAAGATAATAGCATTGTACTGAAATAACAGAAAAGGTCTGATTTGTAAATTTTCCAGTAGTGGCTCGTATAGCTGCGAAATATGATTGTTTAAAATTAAAGTATCTTCCTTATTTTTTGTCAAAATTCATGACGTTTATATATTAGCGTAATTTTTGGATTCTAAAGGAATGCTAAACGAGATTAACTCTTTCTAGCTATTACAGTCCCTCTATAATCTTGACAGAAAGGTAGGCGTTTTACAAGATTCAACCGTTGAACTAAGTGATAAGAGCATAGGGAGAGTATTTCTGACAGTGATACTCACTCGACCATGACATATACAAGCTGACGTAACTCGATTACCCATGATCCCCTTTAGTTCAAGTGACGGCTGCTCCATCTTTATCTACACGAATTTATTGAAAGTTCTCAATATACAGTTTAAAAAATTATCGAGACGACAACTGGTTTCGATCTTGCGACCTTAACCGCAGAACGCCACCTCCTAGACCACTACACTAGAGAGTCATTTCCTTTTCTGATTTACTTCCCGAATAGATCTGTTATGACTTGCTTACACATGTTTGCACGACTGTTCCTTTCTTATCTATTTCCATATTTTATTTTCTAGTTTGCCAGTCCAATTATCACACATTCAAACGTTTATCGTCCGAAAAAAATTTTGCACCATAACTCCTCTTCTTGCTGCCACAGTAACTTGAAAATTAAACACTAAACATGCGATATTTTTTTTTTTTTTTGGAGCTTAGTTTTTCATACCGAGATTAGTTTCCAACATTTCACAAAGTTTTCATTATTGAGTAAAAGGATGACAGACCACTATTCAATCTCTCTGTACCACTAATAATATGCCCGCTGTGTTTATTCTTATGCGACACTGCATGTGTAATTGGTGATTTATAAAGTGCGTTTAGTGTCTTGTGAAAGAACTGGTATTTCCTTTGTTATTTTGAGCATATCCCTGGGGAGGTCTTCTTTGCTTGTGTGACTGTCTATAACATCCTTCAGCAGCTAATAAAATAAAGCTGGTGAGGTTTATTTCTATATTAAGACTATATATTTGCACCATTGTCAGTATATATTTAGAAAATCGAGTTCGCTGCTAGTTGTCCTGACTGAGATTATCGCCAGGAATTCTATCAATTTTACTAAGAGTACGCACATATGGTACATTCAATTAAACCTTTGATACTGCCTTCCCTTTCAATATTTCTGGAGATGTGATCGCCGAGGAACTTTCATGAGGTCAAAAGTTGCAGTGCAACAATCAAAAGGAAATAAAGGAAAGACAGTTAAAGAGAAATATTGTACTGTTGTCTTCTAACGACGTGTCCAGGTAAAACTTTTCAATTTTATTTTAACGAAAATTTTAGACTGTAGTACGTACACATTCCTTAGTTAACAATATAATTTGCCGACCCTTCAACTTTTTCTGGATTTTAAATTTTAATTTAATTTTAAGACCTTTAGGCAACTTTGACTCAGGCCGGATGGTTGATGATGGGATGAAGAAAGTGGAAGGAAACGTGGGATCCCCAAGATAACAGGCACACGGTGTTTGCCCACACGCCTTGAGAAGGAACGATCCGACGAGCCCTAGCACGAGAGGTGAGCGCTCTACCAATTGAGCCACTGCAACGCACACATTTTCTGGAGAATTATTATTTACTGTATGGTTTACGGAACTCGAAAGTGCATCGCCGCAGTAACAAAGTTCGCCATAGAATTTCTTCTTTGCAAAGAGGAAGGCACTTTTCATACCGATCATTTGCTTCTTGACGATTCCTTCTAAAATTGCCCGCCCAATGAGCTTTTAGTCTTCCCAGCGGTTTCTGTCCATCCGTTATTTATTTTCTAGAGAAAAGCGTATGATAATAACTTGCCTATGATTGGCACTGTGAAGTGATTTCCAAGGGAAACCCTGGATATATGAAGTGCTTCGGAGCTTGGAGTGAAAGTCTAGTCGTAGATCGGAAATGCAATCTTGCACAAACATGGATTGGTTTAAGTTTTGGATCAGGTCACCGGGTCTGAGGCATCACCGGAGCAGAGGTTTTACCCTAGAGAACGAAAAATATAACGCCGAATATTCCCAGTTAATAATAGTTTCCAGACTGGGTGAAGATTTTGTCTGCATGATTAGTTTTTTGTACAGATTCTCGTGTGGTTTTCACACATCCATTATCGTACGTTCCAGAGGACAGTATGGCCTGTTTTCACAAAATAATAGTTACGGAAAGTATCGCGACCTCGAATTCTGCCAGACATTTCTAAAGGACGTGTTACAATTTCAATTTGCCGAGCACACCTCCGAACGTTAGAATTTTAATGTTAAAAATAAAAAAAAAAGTACAACAGTCTTCTTTGAGCCTACTCCCGGCAAACTGAAACTTCTGACAGAATATCTGATCGTCGAGATCAAGTTTTCGATTTCACAATGACTACAAGAGATTTTATATTAAAACTTCCACTGCACATGACATCCAGCTTCATGCCAGCCAGTCATATTTCTTCTGAAAAGTTTACCAATGTCCGACCCTTTAGTCTAATAAATGCAACTCAATTTTCAAACCATTTTCAACCTTGTAGCTTCCAGGGCATGGTCATCATACTAAAGTGCGTATAACGTGACTTTATTTTGAATTCATAGCAATAAAACTACTTCATTTTCGACCATGCAATCAGAATTTAATTAAAATGCAAAACAAACAAACTAAAGCATAAACAGTTTTGCGTGTGGAATGCCTCCTTCATTAAGTGTTAATCTAGCAATAGTGTGCTCCTGCTTCACCCACTACGTTAGCCAATCAGATTGAGCTATTGATTTCCTTGTTTCATTCCTTCATGAATGTTTAGATTCTAATTCTAACCAGTTTACGAAGTGTTGGGGAATGTTGAGATTCCCCTTCTCTACAAAAATCTTCCATGGCTTTATTTTACAAAATAATCCTCAAGCCTGGAATATGAAAGGGACGTAAAATCCACTATTCTACGATCTAATTATTTACCATGTCTGAAATTTGCATAAATCGGACATTGCACAGAACTATATATTGTTGCAGTGTCTCACTCACTGTACCAATTTTGGGTCTGAAGTACGGATTTTTCAACATATTTCCTCTTCATTACCAATTGTAAGTTAAGAATTCTCAATATGTGTTTTCATTAAAGTAAAATTTACTTTTCATGATACTGTTAACTTAATGACTCAGTAGGAATAATGCGAGCGTATCGAAATTAAGCATTTTTCTTAGCTAATTTATTAACAATCGCTGGTAGTCATAGCAATAGGGGTCTTCAAGAAGTTTAGACAGGATACGTCACGAGAATCTACAACACAAAGCAGAATTTCATTTCCTCCCAAGAAAATAGTATAAGAAAGCGAAATTGTTTTAAAGAGAAGGCCTGCTCATCTAAGTCCTTCCTTAGCTACAGACTTGAATATGTCACTGCATACAATGACAAAAACATCTGATCTTCAATTTTTCTATTATGTAACAAAATTACCTACTAGGCCTAGTTAATATTTTGACACAATTGCCTACTAGCTAAATTTTCATGAGGGTACCGATGAGAAAATTACCTAAGTAATATATGAAATATGGTAAAAGGTTCATTGTAGAATATCAATACAGGCGTACACGAACTTCAGAAACACAGTATCACTGTGCAGAATTATTTTCTTGTGTTAGGAGAGCAAATTGATAGAGCGGACTGGTAAGGGATTTGGGCTGCGAGGCTATGTTACCAACTGATGCTGGGTAACAGTGTTGCAAGGTTATGGAGGTGGGAAAATGACTACATGCGTCAGCAAAAACACCACATGGAGACGGAAGTGTGGACGATGCTAGGAGTAGTAGGTAAGGGTCTTCCTAAAGTTAAAGAGTCAGAGGGTAGGGGACATTATTAATAATAATAATAATAAAGTTGAAGGAAAAATGGAGAATAAAGAAAATATTGGAGATATTTTATTGTATTTAATAAAATTCATTATTGGTAGATGATGAATATATAAAAATCTAGTTAACATTAACATTAGAGAATATATATATTATTCTTCTATGTTAACTTATCTAGATATAAATGGAGTAAAATCTAGTTTAAAGAGAATAGGCACTGTTTACGTCCATATTACTCTATTTAATATATTTGTATGATGTAATACTTCACTCATCTCACACCTAAAATTAGGATTGCCTAGTTCAATTTTAAGATTCAGCAGATAATTTATCGAACGATTTGCAGTGAATCACGTGTAGTCAAGGCTCACGAACGTTTCCCAGTCTAATCAAAACAAAAACAGGTACCTGGAAGTGTCCAACAGGGGCAGTTTAACGAAGAACTTTCGACCTCAGTTTACCTAAAGCTGTAGGTTGAGTGTGTAGAAACTCGCGAGCTGTTATATTATTTGAATAAGAATTAAACCGATCTTTTTTTTTAGTAATTTATACATGTTCGTTTTAAGGACTTTTCTGATTTTTTAAAAATAATGTTTTACAGATTGAATCCACAAACTTCATGTGTAAAGAGGTTTTTTTCTTTTATTGAAATGATTCTTTAACACTCATAATATTTAAAGCTACATAGGAAACATACTGTTCTTTCCGTGTATACTGATGTAATATTCCAATCTTTCAATTCGTTGTCGAATAATTAAAATTTAAAAAAAATAAAAAATCCTGCAAGTATTCTGTTTTTAAGAGTATATTTACGCTTAAGAAGTCTATGCATTATTATGTCGTTTAAAAGTCAATTTTGAGTCCATTTATATTCGCATATTTCAAATTAAAAGCACCTTCTCATGTCTCCTTTTAACTCAAGATCTTGAATTGATTCATATCTAAGTTTCACATTCAAAACAGCATTCTACTGTACGTATGCGTTTTCAGGCAAGTATTTAGAGTACATACTATATTCATACGTACATCATTCGAGGTCCCCTGGCCTCATGTAGTACCATGTGTTTTCAGATGGCTCCTTCGGGTACATTCATCTTCATTAAAAAGTGCCAAATTAAAAAGGTTTCTCGTCTGTATGTGTTACAATATGTCTTTTCAAAATCTTTTGAGAACATTTCCATTCACATGTATCACCCTGTAAAGGTATTTCTTCTGTATGTGTTAACTTATGTCTTTTCAGATGACTCTTCCGAATAAATTTATATCCGCATGTTTCACATTGAAAAGACCTCTCGCCTGTATGTGTTAACATGTGCACTTTCAGAAAACGGTTTTGAGTACATTTATATCCGCATGTTTCACATTGAAAAGGTGTCTCGTCTGTATGTGTTAACATGTGTCTTTTCAGGCTGCTCTTTATATTAAATTTATATCCGCATGTTTCACATTTAAAAGGTCTCTCGTCTGTATGTGTTAACATGTGGATTTTCGAATCACTCCTTTGGATCGATTTATATCCGCATGTTTCACATTGAAATAACCTCTCGCCTGTATGTGTTAACATGTGTCTTTTCAGGCTACTCTTAAGAGTACATTTATATCCGCATGTTTCACATTGAAGGGGCCGCTCGTCTGTATGTGTTAACATGTGGATTTTCAGAGCACTCTTTAGGGTAAATTTATATCCACATGTTTCACATTGAAATGGTCTCTCGTCTGTATGTGTTAACATGTGTCTTTTAAAATTACTCTTT
>JAGDQP010014958.1:488-25699 GCA_022664845.1 Lepisma saccharinum | reverse complement strand
GTCTCTCGTCTGTATGTGTTAACATGTGTCTTTTAAAATTACTCTTTGGGATGCATTTATATTCGCATGTTTCACACTGAAAAGGCCTCTCGTCTGTATGTGTTAACATGTGTCTTTTCAAATCACTCTTTCGGATGGATTTATATCCACATGTTTCACATTGAGAAGGCCTCTCGTCTGTATGTGTTAACATGTGTCTTGTCAGGGCACACTTTAGAGTACAATTAAATCCGCATATTTCAGTTTTAAAAGGTTTCACCGCTGCATGACCTTTGATATGTTTCCTCAAGCTATTCCTTTTGAGAGATCTGTCTCCGCGCAATTCACACTGGAAATATTCCTCGTCTTGATTGGCTCGTCTGTGTTCTTTCAGCTGAAATTGAAATCAAAGTTTCTTTCACATTTTTTGTATTCTTGTAATGATAACCAGCTCTGAAAAATAATCACCTTTTACAATTATAGTTAACCACTTAGCTCCTCGCTTGGAGTAAATATGAGCCTAAGCATTTAATGTTGTTTTCAACGTTTTTTAATAGTTTCCCTCCGCTCAATGTATATCTCTACCTTATATCGTTCTTCAATTAAGTTCACTTGCTTTTTATAGTGTCTGTTATAAAACAGTGAAATTATTTTTTCTTGGCTATAATTACCCATCGCGAAAGTTTGTGCTATATTTGTGTGGAGGTAAGAATATTAGTCACCGCAGCTGACCGAATATTTTTGATTGGCAATTCTTGCAAAAAAAATGCAATATGAGAAATGTCATATTTGAATTCAGAACTGAGCCAGATGTCTATCAGGTTATAACAGGGAGAAAGTTTGGCTTGCAACTCGCCTGTTATATGAACGTCAAGTGTGAAGAGCTTTCCTGCAAGTTAGCAACAATGGGAGAAGTACTTCAGCCAGGCCTTCTGCTTTCAGTAGTGAGATTAGTTCGTGTGACGATTATTAGAACTGAAAGTTAGTTAAAGGACTTAAAAGAAAATGCGTGTATTGATGCTGATAAGAGAAGTAGTTAATATGAGTGTTATAGTAGATATATCAATGCGAAAATGTATGTCTTGTAATAGTTTATAGACTGCCGTACCATGTAGTGAATGTTAGTTGTTGTCAGAGCTCACACGGTAACTCAAACCTAGCCTAGCTTCGGCTTGTAAGTGAAAAATCGAAGATTTTGTGTAGCAGACGCACTGAAGAGTATATTACACGTACGACCACATTGGGATCGACGGCACTTCTCAATGTCGGAGGGTAGGAAATAATTTGATAAATTTTGCATTATACAGTGACTGGCCATCTTTTCATCATTACACACTCAGCATCATTGCTCGTCTCTTCAACATACCAAAATACCACCCAATAGGTCGACATTCAATGCCATATATTGTTCAAGAAACAACTTCCACAGCTACTTCTAAAATGACGTCACTAGGTGGAACCAAAAACACTCACGCATCTCAGATCGACTTTCTTCAAGCAGTCAACGCTAAAGATCACTGCTTCAGCGACGACCACAATCATCTGCTTCACTATCAACTAGAAGAACTCATGCAATCAGTGCTTCCGAATCCAACTATAATGACATGGATCTGCATGCATCTGAAGACTAGGTAATTTCAACACCAGATCAACCACCTTAACCTTTTTACTCACAAACTTCGACACCAAATATGAGACACCGTAACTTCTTCTACAACCACTTTCGAAATATGTACGCAGAGATACCATACCCGAAAGCACCCAAAGACATCTTTAATCTCAAACTCCATGCTACCTTTCCTGACCAGGATGTCTCATTTTCTGTAGCACGTCCGCGCCCACATAAAGACATCATACATCATCATTCGTATCACATTCACTTTTTAACTATCTTTGCAGTAACCAACAATGTTAAATGTTGGGCTCACCTTCTTTCATCAAGATCTAGTATTCCCTAGGTCAAGAAGAAACTTTGATTCGTTCGATTGTAATCAACGTGTCATGATGTGTATCACACCTCATTTATTTTGTTCATCATCAATTTGCTAAACCAACAGCAAGGTTATAAGCAAAGCTAGCAACTTCCTGATCAAAGATATACTGAAATAAAAGATGATTAAAGATATCTTTTCCAACTTTAGACCAACCATTTCCTCCTAAAAATCTTTAATTCCCATAAACTCTTCCCTCAAGCGACGGCATAATTCTTGGGTGAGTGAAGGCTAGTCACACCGGTAGCATAACGCGGAAGAAAAAAAAATTGCCACAACATAACTGAACAGATCATAACAGAAATGAACCAACTCCGGAAGAAACTTCTCTCCTCCCACAAGAACTTGAACTGCAAGCAGTTTCAGAAAGTTATCTTCCTCCCACAGAAAAGAACAACGAATTGGTTGCAAGTATAAAGAGATGCCCTAATAAAGATCTTTGTTTTTGTATCTCGAAGCTGAGTATTTCAATGAGAATTATTAGTGGAGGAAATGTCATCCTCGCGAGAGCTTGCGGAAGTTGTATTGCCAGCTACCTCTCACACAGCTAGAACACATGGTGGGGGGACTACGCTCTCCCCCAGTGGAAGGCTGCCGGCTATTCTAAGATTCTTTATCGTCAAAGTGGAGAAATACTGTGGTAATTTTCGTTTTGGACAAGTCGTTCCTCCATTCCTTTTGTCATCAGTAGTCCGCTCAGCAAAAATTGTTATGACACTTATAGATAATTTCGGGTTGGTTTTAATGAAGAATAAATGAAATAAATCGTTCAGTACACAAACTGCAATTTACTACTGCGCAAGGATATGTGAAGGTGATTTGCGAAGATTGTAATAACTCTTTTCTTACAAGTCGATTGCTGGATTTAGAAAAATTAAATATAAAAACAATATTAAAAATTTGTATATGACTAAATATCTGCGTTAAAATTCGTGACTCATAAATAAACAGTAACATATTAACATCTGTTGATATTAAGATTTTATTAGCATCAACTGATACAGAAATTGCATTGGGGCCATATTGACCAAATGCGAGAGTTGCTATGACAAACTTTTACGCGAGGTTCCAGAGTTAACTGAATTCTAATTTTCTATATTTGTTCATATTAAAGGCCACTTTAGACGATACAATTTCTCGTACGATGAATCCTAGCGAAAGCAGTGTGCCAGCGTAAAAATAAAACAAGTTATGGATTTATACCATAGCATCTTGCCCTATTGTAGCATTTTTGCTATCACACTCTGGCACTACTGCTAATCGTAAGATTCATGGTAGCATAAATGCTGTCCTCTAAACCGGCCTTAATGCACAGAGTTATACCATTTGGTGCAGATATTTTATTAGTTCCGGCTTAACCCGGAAAATCAAAGGGAAACTGCATGTAGTGAAAGAATTATGAAACTTGGTACACTTGTAGAGTAAGCAATGGGAAACATTTTAAGATATGGAGGCATTCGGAATTCGTGCTTGTTTGACCGCCATCTTGGAAATCAATATGGCGTCCACGTGAAGACACCGACTTTTACTTAAATAATATTATCTCCTCACAGAACTACCCTGGAAACTTCGTTCTTGCGTCAAATTAAAGATAATGAAGGGTGTAAGAGTTTAAAGTTAGTACATGTTATTTGTCTGCCACAATATTTAAATATAGTGACTGCTATTAGTAAATTTTAGTTGTGTTCGTTACTGAATATTACTATAATGGCAAATAACTATACAACTATCACAGATTTATAAATTCACATCGAAGTAAACGTGATAGCGCATAATCTAACCTTTCCGACGATGCCATTATCTTTGGTCTATCTTTAACATTAAGGAAGCTAGTCAGTTTTATGTTTCACAGAGTGTTCTGTTTTGGGACCTTCAATTTGACAACAAACATTATATCAAGAACTTTCAGCAGGTGTAACTATCTTCTTAGGAAATTACGATAAATTCGTTCTAGGGAAAATGCTTGTAATATGCTTAACAGAGAATTGGATATCGACAGCTTCTTTGCCTTTGAAAATCAACCATTTCAACCTTCTATTTCTCAGAATGGGATTATGAGAACTGGTGATAAAGCTCAATTACTTAGGTGCTTCGGTACTGGAGAACAATATATTATGAACGAAGAAGTAGTAGGAGACTCCTCTAATACAGAAAGAGAAAATGACCAGGAGGAATCCATTGTACCAGACCTTTCTACCATTACATTAAAGGATTTAGCTTCTCTTAAGTTTGATGCAATTGTGTACGATGGGATAGCCCTTATTCACGTGCCGAAGCCTGCAGCTACAAGTACGTTCCTTGAGTACTCCTCAATCATATTTCAAGAATACATCAAACAAGATGCTAACAAGTATAACGTGCAACGAGTGGAAGTTGTATGGGACACTTACAGCACATCTAGTATTAAATATCTCATACTAGGGAATCTCGAGGTAGTGGACAAAGATTACAGCTACTGCCAAATGGAACATTGCCAAGGAACTGGCAAAACGTTCTTAAAAATTCCGAAAACAAATCTGAGCTATTTCCGTTCCTAGGAGGGGAAATAGTAGCTTTGGGATCCTTTCCAGATATTGAGGTAGTATATACTCATGGCTCAGCAGTTATAACAAATCGCTCTGGCCTACGCAAAAATTATCTTGAAATTTGCAACTACGAATAATGCATACCCGCATTATTCTGCACATTCAGGATGCTGTACTTCATGACATATGTATCAGAACAGTTGACACCGATGTTGTGGTGTTGGCAATATCGTACTATTTCGAGTTGAAAAGTCAAGGTTGTTCATAAAGTTTGGTAGTGGAAAACGTGCCAGATTCTATGCTCATACGAGTGACTTAATGACTATGAACGAGCCTCGCAAGCACCTACTTCCTTCAAAAGAAAAATGCTTTACATTCCACCAACAGCTGATGCTTTGAAGCAGCATATTTTAAGAGCACTTTACTAAAGTGGTCATATATGGGGACAAGATACAATGAACATCATTAACACTCCAGCATTGGAAGATTGGGGATGGATTTTGCTAGATGGGAAACCAACACCAAACCGCGCAACTCAAAAATTGATTAAGTGCAGGTGCAAGAAAGCATGTCACCAAAATATTTGCAAGTGCAGAAAGAATGGACTTTCGTGTTCACTTATGTGCAATGATTGTGTAGAAACATGCTCCTGTAGTGATTCGCGTAAACGCTATGAAAAATTTGTTATTCACCATTTTGTTAAAAAAAGTATAATATTTGAAAGGAAAGTTTTTAAATTATAGATTAAAGAAAATAAAGATAGGCAGAATATAATGTTCAATTATACAGTTGCTAATAATAAAATGTATCAATTAACATTTTGCGCTTATTCATTTCCCTTAATTTGACTCGAGAACGAAGTGTTTATCGTAATTTCCTGAAAAGATAGTTACACCTGCTGAAAGTTCTAAACATAGTGTTTGGTGTTGTCAAATTGAAGGTCCCAAAGCACAACACCCTGCGCCACATAAAATCGACTAGCTTCCTGAATTTTAAAGATAGAGCAAAAATAATGACATTGTTGGAAAGCGTAGATTATGGGCTATCACGTTTACTTCGATGTGAATTTACAAATCTGTGATAGTTTTATAGTTATTTGCCATTATAGCAATATTCAGTAACGAACACAACTAAAATTTACTGATAACAGTCGCTATATTTGAATATGGTGGCAGTACAGCTAATATCTACTAACTTTAAATTCTTACACCCTTCATTATCTTTAATTTGACGCAAGAACGAGGTTTCTAGGGTAGTTCTGTGAGGAGATATTATTATTTAAGTAAAAGTCAGTGTTTTCGCGTGGACGCCATATTGATTTCCAAGATGGCGACCAAAAAGCACGAATTCCGAATGCCTCCGTATCTTAAAATCTTTCCAATGTCTTACTCTACAAGTGTACAAAGTTTCATAATTCTTTCACTTTGTGCGTTTTTTTATGCTTAAGCCGCCCTTCTATATGGTACTTCTTTATGAAATCGTATAAATCTTTTTGAAATGTATTGCTTAGTCAATTTTGTCAACAAAGAATTGGACTGTTATATTCACAAGTGCTTCTAAATGGTCTATGTTTATTAAATTCAATTCGAAACTACGGATAACACATTTTCACACGAATTTTCTTGTTTTATATTATCATTGCTTGTGTTATTTTTGTAGGTATATGTAGACTCGGCTTTCTCAGTTCGATAACAGCGAATTGAAAAAAAATCCTTTTGATGCATGACTAGAATTTAATGGAATTACGTTTTCTCATCATACACATATTTATCGTCATACTTGAAGAAATATGCCACAATCAACATGAAAAACATCCCACATTTCTCGCGAAATTTGCGACATAACACTGTACAAATTTTCATTGAATATTAGGTAACCTTAAAAGGTCTCATATTTTGTTAAGGCAGCTTTTAGCAAAAAAAAGATTCATATTTGATTTCCAGAAAATATGAATTATAAAAATATAGATGAGATCACACGCATAGAAGACGTTGCTACAATCAAGAAACTACATAGAGTGAAACCGGTTTATTAACGGAGAGGAAACTGATTATGAACACGCAGTAATACAGAAAATACTAAACTATTACAGAAAGCGGATACAAGAAAACTGGTACCAACGTTACAATCTAGTTTATGCAATAATAACAATCTTCGCCACACATACATTTTGGCCCTATCTTTGTTATACAATTATGCGTTGGCATCATAATTTGTTCCTATAACTGAAGTGTTCACTCTTTTGACAATTTTGAATACAGTGATTTCGAGTGCAACTCTATTTCACCTTGTTTATGGAATTCCGACCATCGTAAAACACACGACCACGTATCTAAACCTCGTATAACTTAGCTTCAGTGGTTCATATGCTAAAGTGATTGTATTCGGCAAAGAACATGTCTCAGCAATACCCTGCCGGGCTGGGTGATATTTGCTTCTTTTTAGGGTCCTTTATGCTGAAAATTACAAGCTGGTCATGCGACTAACATCTTCGTACTTTTTATGTTTCTGTATAGCAAGAATTCCGACCAAGAGAAAACAAATTATCAGTTAAAGGGTACCAGAAACCGAGGGTTGAAAGGAACAACTGAGCAACACTTGTAGCAGTGTTAATAATACAATCAATTCTAGAAACGTGTGCATGAAAGGTTTACCTGCTGTAAAGCTAGAGTTTGGACATAGCACTGGCTCACTATCTGGTGAACACTGAATCACAGTTTACTTCTGGGAGCATAATCCTTGGCGAATTATGAAGTGAACATAGGCTTCGAAGGCAATATGCTGTAAAAGACAATACTGAGACAGCGGGATAAAAGTACGCAACCAAGTTTCAAATATTTCCTGAAGGAAATAAAGTCGTCCAGATATTCAGAATAGGCTTGAAACCGAACGGAGAACGTGGAAATGACCCACGCAACGTGGATCACACGTGTGAAAATACTGAGGAGGAAATTATAGCTTGTAGCTAACCTAATGTGGCACTGCTTGAGGATTGCGACATGTAAAGTATCTAATAGCAGAGAGGTGTATTAATATCAATAGCCATAGAAATTCATTTGAACCAGCAAGTGCAAAGTAAAATTTGAAGGCTGATGCTGTACGCATAAATGACTAATAAAATACACATTTTGTGAATGAAATGCAGTTACACACGACATGTAGAAGGCAAGCATTATTGTAACAAAGTAACTAATCAATTTTGAGGCCTGTCAAGTCGATGATGAATCTAATGCCTAACAAGTTACATTAGCATAGTGCCTGAAATATATTGGTTCAATATTGAACAATGTGCAAAGTTTTGCTGTTCCTAATGTGTATTGTACTAATTTTGGCGGCCCATAGCGGTATTGCTTATTTATAAGTCTTCATGAATCCGATATTCAAGAGTAATTGCTGTTACACTAGGACACATTCAAACATAAATAAGAACAATTAATTAAGAAATAATAAGAAATACGACACCAGTGTAACGCAGAACATAGCCAGGTTATATTTTTCTTCCACCTCGAAAGTGTTCTCGCATCTTATATTACTTCTATATCAAAACAGAACCATAACGAGTGTCACTCACTTAAATTCCATTCGCTAGGTGCTAAGCGAATGATTGATTCATTTGTGCAGTTCGGAATTGAGCAACGCGAATCTTCAGCTTTCCAGAGAACACTGTCAGAAACATGAACGAAATCACAGTTAACGGGGAATGTAGCCTTTTCGAGACGTGTTTGATCATCTTTTTTAATATTAGAGCTCTGAACTAATTATGGAAAAGTGCGTGAAAATTCATGATATGCATTACAGATTTTGTGGTGTACATCGTTCAGAAACTTTTTTGAAAAAAAAATATATATCCGTTCCTTGTAATAGTGGTGTGATAATTTAAAATATATCAATTAATTATGTTAATTTTGTTTGAATGTGTTCCAGCGTAACAGATATTGCTCTGGAATATCTGATTTAGGGAGACTCGTACATATGCGAATCACCGCTATGGCTCGCTACAATTAGCATAATGCACATTAGAACCAATGAAACTTTACACTTCGTTAAATATTAAACCAATACGCTACACAATTAGCTGATGTGCCTTGCAAGAAGATATAAGGAATGGCATTGGTCGAACTCCTCCCCCTCTCTCACTAAATAGCTAAAAGAAAAGCTATTTATTATTCTAATGAAGCATGGACGAAGGCAAGGTATTTTGAAATACTATAGAAGACGAATAATTCTATAATAAAAGAGTTCATAACATATTAACCGGTATTACAAATCTGCTTATCTCAAAGTAGTATTGAGTAGTTTATCGGAACTGCCAATAATTTGTTGTTCTGAGAGAAAAGACACCCATAGAGATAAGAATTTGCCTCGATCAATCGCAGCTGAACATGGTTTAAGATCTTATTAAATATCATGTTGAGAGAGGAAATTTTATTGTAAAAAAATAAAGTGAATGTAAATGTTGGAGAAGGGAAACGTGAACCATTCAGCCGTGATTGTTTCGACCTCGTCACCACAATACTGGTGAAGTTAAAATGATCGGGATCCTCTCTGTTACCATCTATTTTCCGATTCAAGCACAAGATTATCAACCAAGTTATTGTACCCACGGTGGGTCGAAATAACAACAATGTTCCGCATAATAATTTTACATTTACATTCCCCATAAAAAAGCATACACACTCACATACTTATAATTATTATTCACCGTCGAAACAAGCTGGGGTGGTTAAGCGCATATAGTGTAAAAATTATGAACTTACCAACTTTGCACGCCCGAATGTACAGGATAATATTTACTGGATTGATTATTAATTTCAATAAAACTAAAATTTAAACACACAACATTTTCATTACTTGTTTAGCACAAAAATTAAAGTTTAAGAGACTCACGATTCAGAGATGCATTCAAAATAATTCAAGAAGGCACGCGCTGGGAAAGATCCCATATGTCATGGCATAAACGAAAGGACGCCAAGATATGCATCAAGATATACAAAAACCATGCATGGTATTAGATATGTTAGGCGAAGTTACGTGATCCGAGATACGAATTTCATCAAAGACGTACACCATTAAGGCGGATTGTCAACCTTGCACTAATCGATTACAGTATCTTTCTCAGGAAACCAGAGGAAATCGTTTTGGTTAATGTAGTGGGATTGTGGGAACGATACCGACCAGCAAGGGCGAATATTTGAAAGTATAACAATACACCCATGAGATATTTGATGAAATAACGTATCAAAAATTCTTTATAACTGAAGTCTTAAAGCGTCTTGATCAATATAGCACACAGCTTAAGCTCCCTTAAGATGTTCTATGTGATAACAGTCCTCGCTTAACATAAAGTAAACGTGTTATGGAAAAGAGAAGAATAAATGTTTGCTAAACGATATATTATAATATTGAGTAGTGAGGTCGCATAATGAAATGCACGGTCTCCGAAGGCTGTGTTCTGTGCTAATAACAGAGAGTGGATATCTACGACATGTGTTGGAGCTAATTAACAATAAAATATCGAGTAGTTTAGGCGTAAAATTGACTGAGACACATCTAATTTACCCATTAAAGTATGGGAAACTGGAGCTCTTATAATTGGTTGTGTAAAATCTAACCAGAAGTGGAATCACAAGTGAAAGGCGACGAACATATCTTAAGGGGAACAAAGTAAAATCAAAGGTCGTACGAAACGCACTGTCACAGGGATACGGGATTTGGTAGAATCAGAAAGAAACATTATCTATATCGTTGCACATACCCTTGTATTAGAAACGTAGTGCCAAGGCGGTAGATATGTTGAAACCAGAAACAGGGAATATGACGATACTACGTGCATTAGTGTAATAGAGAAGATTTACAGAGGACAAATACTGAAACTTCATGCAATGAAGAACACACCTGAAGGAGCTCCAATGAACTGAACGGTCTGGAATACATATTACAAATTGAACGAAAACAGAAATACAGTTAGGGAGTCACGAAATTCTATGCAACTTTTGTGTGTAATAATTTGCATTGCATGTAAATTTTCTTACGTCAAGAAAATGTTTTATTTAGATGAAAAGTCCATCTTTTTTAGTTTATACTATGCCATTGTGAGATTGTGTAATACAGCTCGGATGTGGTTGTGTTACCGAGCGCGCATTAGCTTTTGTTTCGCGAGTATCCATTCATGTCTGGAGCATGTCCGATAGCGATGTGTGCCCATAAGCGTAGCCATTTAGGTGTTTACCTTGAGGGTAGACGCAATCACATTCGGCAGCAAGCACTAAATTTTGTACAAAGTCCTTTAGTGTACCTCAAATTCCTGTACAGAGAGAGTGCCAATACCCTAAGTGGCATATCAGAAGATGAAGTTTGAAGATGGAAACACCCAAGATGTTTGTCGGATTAGCATTTGTCGAATACTGAGTTTCTTCGATTGAGTCTCACAATCAATCAATAATTAAGATCACTTTTTAAGTATATACATTTTATATTTTGAAAGTTTATTAGCTTTGGACAAAGTCACATTAACTCACTATCGAATCTAAGTGAAAAAGCAATAATTTCTGCCAAAGGAAAATCTAACATTAACCTGACTTGATACAACCTTCAAACCTGATTTGAAACCTAACCTATTACTCCATAGCATACACCAGCAAATCATGAATTGCACTCACCCAAAAATCAATCCAACCAACCAGAGGGGAAATATTTAACAATACTTCGAATATCAATCCTACCCCAGTAACGCAAACCTGAGAAGTTCCGATAAAAACAATAACCAACTCAATTCAGATCTAACAAGAATATACAATCCACATATTAAACTATGGAAATCTAAAGAAAATCCAATTAAGTTCCATACTCACAGCTTTTAAACCATGACCGATATTTACACACTCACTCCATACCCTCGGCACACGAATATTATCTCTTCTGAAAACAACTCTTCTTTAATTCGACCGAACCATTTCTCGCAACACAGCAAAGAATTAGAGTCTGTCCATGTACTGACAAATGCTAATTTGATTTCACAGCGGGTATTAAATTGTTAGAATTAAATTATAATTTACCGGTAATTCAACACGCCAATTACTTTATCAAAACAGATGTATTTATTTATCAACGTCAATTTTAGACTCAACTCATGAATAATTAAGGTTACTTAATGAAAACTTTACTTTAAAACCTAAAATGTACTTAACCGCGAGTAATAATTGAAAGAAAGTAATTTTAGTTACTAAATTTACAACTAACCTCTTAATTTTATCCGTGACTTTAAATCTATTTGTCTTTATTTTTATTTAGTTATAATTCCGACGAAATATTCTATTTAACTTGACAACTCCAATAATTTCTAGGAGTTATTGGAGGACAACTTATCCTCACTGTCAGGATACACCACTTGCTTCCTCTTGTAATTAAGTATCAATGTTCTCAAACCTGGATCAGATTTCACATTTAACTAACCCAATATTTCTAATTGAAGAATTCCTCGTGACTTTTATACACTAATTTGGAAGTAAATTTGTCACAACTATTCGAATATCCGTATAGGATAGCACTGATGCCGATTAGCCATGCTACCCCTGACATTACTTCCACACATCTAACCTTAGTTCCCATTTCTTCATTTTAGCTATACTTGAGAACCTAGTATTCTTCTACACATAGTATTGCAGGAAAAAATATTTAAACATTTGAAAGTAGTAATAAATCAAACAGCTTCTTTTCTTTTTATCTGTCGAAAAGTGAACTTTAATCTTCGAAAGGATTATAGTGTTTCTAGTTTGTTTCATTACAAACTGCATTAATATATATTAATGCGTATCTTCCCCTTTCAGTACAGTATAATCCAGTAATGCATATCAATACAATCCAGATAAATGACACAATTTCCAAACTACGATTATTTGAACAAGGTTATTGAAATGCAATGCGAGTGCTTCTACTCAGAGGGGAAGAGAGGGAATTACAATTACTTATTCTACCGGTTCGTTGTTAATGCGCGATTTCGTTCAGTACATTCCATGTGACCCTTTCGTTCTAAGGTACTTAGTTGTTCCCAACGTTACCGAACCGTAGATACATTGCGGGACTATATAGGTATTATTGTGCTAATATTCATTTCAGTCGCAAATAGTAACCTCTCAGGCACTTAGTTTAATCTGCACACCATCTCATTTCATAACAGATCACATACCGAATCATGAAATATAATCAGGAGTGACTTTGTGAAGCCGAGTTTAAATATAGGGCGTCATTCCACAGTTGCAATTACAAACGCTAAAGCAAAATATTTGTAGGTTTAGTTAGGATGAAAGTTTTAACACTTCTACTATGGTACACACCACTACAAGAACTGAATCAAATAATATTTACAGTTCATCATATAGATATGTAAAGTTTAAATTAAACGCGTAAATAAGTTACGGCTTCAGCCTAAAACCCCTAGAAACAAATATATTGCTAATCAATTGCAGCATTCAAGCGATATTCCTTCAAAAGGTACAAAGGGATTATAAAACTTATTTAATCAAAGATTTGAAAAGGATATACATATATTTTTTCAAAGTCGGTATTATCCAAAAAGCTGATAGAAGCTGAGAGTGAAATGTACTTAAATAAAGCATGGACGGAATTAACAAAATACAAAATTATTTACCTGGAGAGAAGATTTCAGGTTTTGGGAAGGTTCTGCAGAATATGGTAATATTCTTTCTGATTCCAGCTGCTGTTTTAACTCTATGTTTTCATTTGAGCACTCGCTTTGACCTTCACGTTCACTGGCGTCGACTAAAGCTTTCTCAGCCGGTAAAATTGTTTCGTCGCAACACAACAGATTCACATTATTCTCGGTCTTTGCACTAATTGAGCTCCATGACTGAAAAATTGAAAGTAGTTACAATAAATTTTGGTTTTAAACGCCGGTAAAACAGATCAGATTAAAGGCACTGTCTAACAATACCATTTTTGTTATACTCTATCATATTTTATTTAAATATATATCACTTCTAGAATTTAATTCAAGTATTATGATTTACCCCAGCTACATCAAAAGAAAATTCTTGTGCAAAGATAATGCTTACGCATATTACACAGACAGTTCGTAGCTCATTTTATAAGTTCACCTGCCCATGAAGTTAGGTCTAACAATCGTAATGGGCTTAGCAATTATTATGTTATCACGGAAGTAGTCACGTTCACCGTGATCCACCGACTTTAAGGAACTGATAATACATAACACATTATATATTAATCTATGTCTATCGCACACAAACATACAAAAGTACGAGTAACACAAAAGTCTGTATGATTTAAGTTGAAAGACGTAATAGCAGCCAGCCGATCGGGATTTACCACTGTGTTACTAATTAAACAAACGTAGGTTGGATTGAATGTATCCTTACTACTATTTATTATGCAATCATCCATCAATAGTTACGAAAATTATTTTTTTTAAATGTATTGCTATCTATGCTTCTTTAAACTCGGTTTTCGCTTCGATAATTTCTGAGAATTCTATACTGTTTGGGGAATACCTTGTTTCATTATTGGAAAATTTAGAGCTTTTTAATTTTGTTTAAAGCAGGTCTCATGTATTTGACATTACAATGTAGTTCGAGTTCCTGTTTTAAGGGAATTGGAAATATCAAGTTCCACAGTTCATTTTCTCAATCTAAGGGCAGCTAGCACCACCAAAAGTAAGTATTTGTTCATACTCGATTGTGTATACTTTATTATTATCATACCAGTAATTTCCAGATGTGCTTTTACCGGTTATATATACCTGTGTTTGTGTGTCTATTTGAATGCGTAACAAAGTTCATATGTATTTAAACATAAACATATTAAGAAATAACAAAAAATCTGGTTGTTATTAATTTGTTGAAACTATCGATACATCTATGGTTGAGGGGCAACATGTCCTCTTGCTTATTCTATACGAGGAATCATGTATAGTTTGTTGGAGAAGCTTTATTTGAATAGGAGTCGTCAAGTTGAGTTGTATACGTAGAATTATGTAATCGAGAATTTAGTAAACCAAGAATTCCACCAATATAATACCGTAGAGAAAAGGAGTAATTTATAGATACAATTGGCTTTCAATATAAAAGTAGTCTTACATATAAGACATTCCTTATGTTGGATAATATTATTTTATTATTATTATATTTTATATTATTATATTATTTTCCTTACAACTCCTATCAAATAGTTAATTACAGAAAAGCTTAACAATAAATCAACTAAAATAATGCTAAGCAGAATTTATGATTCGCACAGGGAATGAAAAAGATTATTTACTTTCAGCCAAGGCTTTGCAAACTTTGATCACAATTAAAGCTTATATCTTCTAAAAAACAAAGTATATACAAGTAGGTGGGTGTCACCTGACGTCACTTTGTGGAAAATTGCACTAAGTTTCCCATACCTAGCTGATAGCAAGAAGTCCATTTCCCAGGGCTGTACGATACGCGGTGTCGCATTTGTTAGTTGCATTTAAAAACAAGGGTACGAACTGTATAATTTGTTGAAGTCTATACTGTAGATAACCTATCCAGGTCTACGAGCCCTAGGAGAGATTTAACTTAACATAGTACAATATGAGACTACGAACCACTATTTAACATATAGCAGAGATTACACAGGATTTAACCTATCATAGTACAACAACGCGCAATAGCAGAGATTCCAGGTGTACGATGCTCTTTTTCAACTCTAAATAAGAACACTACTTAACATAGCACAAATTACACAGGATATGACCCACTCCCTAGATTAACTAGCCCTCATACCAAGGCACGATAACAGAGGTTACGAAGCTTATGTAACATAGCTAAGATTACACAACTACGGCTACGAACACATTTCAGACCAGATACACATGAATATATGCTATTTAACTTAGCAGAGACTACAATAGAAATCTGAAGTCAGTTTCCAGCACAGGACAGATACTACTGTATTTCCGCTCACACCTATTTAACATAGCAGAGATTACAGCAGAAATCTGAAGCCAGTTTCTATACCTAACCCACAGCCTACACAACCAATGGTAAATAGTAGGCGGTAACTACCCGATATGAGATTGTTGTAAACCCTACAACCAATGGTCACTAGTAGCTGGTAATACGTCTGACTAAGCACTTATAACCACAATCAATGCTCACTAGAAGGTGAAAACTACCTAATATAAGTCTTTTGAAACTACCTGGGCCCAAGTCAACAAGATGCTAAGGTCAAAGGCGAAAGATTTAAACAGTATAGCTCGTAAACGGCGAAACATAATGAGATTCTGTTTTCACATTTGGTATGAAGACATCGAATAGTATATGCTAATATCGAGGTCAAAGGTCAAATATTTAACCATGGATAGATCGTAAACGACAAAACATATCAAAATTATATTTTCACAGTGATATGTATTTTGGTAGACTAATGTTAAATGTGAAGCCTTTTTGCTAACTTCGAACCGGTGGTCGTAGTAGAATTATGAAACTTATAATGCAATTTATTTTAGTCTCGGAAATGTTAAATGTAAAAATTGCGTCTCTACTTGTTGCCGTTTACGAGATATCATAGTTCGAAATTTTCGAATTTTGCTCTTTTGGGCCCATAAATATGAAATTCTCAAATCATGTTATTTTTCCACAGTAATGCTGAATTTTAAAACAACTTATTTCTACCTATTATTGCTTCGAAGATATGGCAGTTCGAATTTTGTAAAACGTTGACATTTTAGACGCAGAGATGAGAAACTCGCAGATCAGGTGTTATTTGGGTCGGTGATGTCGAATGTGAAATTTTCCTCTCTCTACCACCTACCCTTTCCAAAATATAACGGTTCGAATTTTTCTCTTTTGGTCTCAGAATTGAGAAACTCGCAAAATATATGTTTTTCCGGTCGGTGATGCAGTATGCGGCATTTGCTTCTTTCTACCTATTGTCGCTTCCAATATATGGCGGTTTAAATTTGTCGACTTTTTACATTTTAAACGCAGAATTGACAAACACGTAGATTATATGTTATTTGGGTCGGGGATGCCGAACATGAAATTTGCTTCTCTCTGTCACTTACCCATTCCAAGATATGGCGGTTCGAATTTTGACATTTTAGACGCCGAGATGAGAAACTCGCAGATTATGTGTTATTAGGGTCGGTGATGTCGAATGAGAAATTTTCTTCTCCCTACCACCTACCCTTACCAAGATATAGCGGTTCGAATTTTGGTCTCAGAATTGAGAAACTCGCAGATTATATGTTATTCAGGTCGGTGATGCAGAAAGTGAAATTTGCTTCTCTCTACCTATTGTCGCTTCCCAGAATTATGAAAGCCTCAGAGATGAAATTTAAGAAGACGGAGGAACTGCAAAATTGTGTGTTTATATAGGCATAATACGGGATTCAAAAGAGAGATCGCATTTGCTAATATATGTCCTTCGTGCATTGCATTCGGTACAGAATAAAAGACAATTATAGAATGCAAGTTACTATAAGCGTGATTCTACACTATGGGAAATATACGAGATTTAAAGCGGAAAATGCATTTGCTGCTGTATGTCCTCTGTCCATTGCATTCGGTAAACAATAAAGACAATTAGAGAATGACATGTGCCCTCAAGATGCTATTAGCGTATTTCTACAGTATGGGAAATATACGGAATTTAAAACCGAGATCGCATTTGCTGCTGTACATCCTCTATGCATTGCATTCGGTAAAGAATGAAAGACAGTTTGCTATTACCGTGACTCTACAGTATGGGAAATGTACGATATTTAAAGACGAGATTGCATCTAAAGTTTTTAACTGAGATTACACAGCAGCTACTCTGTGACTGTATTGTCTGGCGCCAGGACCATTATTATAATAGCCAAATGCACAAAACCTCGAATGAGTCTATTATTTCGTATCTATCCCTATATTCATTGGGGTTGCAGCATATAGTGACTAGCAGAATTATTCGGACAATGTACAAAATATGTTTTTTCTACAAACATAATCTGTTACAGCCAGCAAAAACTGTTATCTTCGAATGGCGTGTGAGACGTTTTCCAGCTGCATTTCGGTGAATGGGTAAATAAGACACACAAATACTGTTTTAAGTAGAATTCACCCTAATACCAAATGTTTGTTGCTTTGAATGGCTAAATAAAACATACGAAATGTATGTGACCGTTTTGGACCTATGTTTTGAGGATAGTTGGTGTTATTACCATTAAAGTACCACTTCGAGGGGAGATATTTAGATATGAAAGAGACATTTTAGCACAGTCTTTCAACTGAAATGTATCGTAGAAAAGATTCAGTTGGGGAATATTGTAAGAATTTATAGGGTAAAAAGTGACAAATGCGATTGCACGGCCCCGTAAGTAATTTTCTCAAATGAAAGTTGATGTTCGTTACTGGGGGAGGGACAACGTGTTACACGTGTTTTAAAACTCAACGATATATTTGTTGTATATATTGTAATAGCGTTAACAGACAATGATGTAAATATTATCAAAATATATTCCACATGGTAAAAATGGAAGATTTTAAAAATGTACTAAAATATTAGATGTATAGAAATATGTTATAAAAAATAGAACGGAGGAAAAGGATAATTACATAATCTATGAAGTATTCCAAACAGTTGGTCAGACAAAATGTTAAAATGAACTCCAAAAGCAGAGACAAGAATAACATCATAATAAAAGATCAATATGTCAGGGAAAGGTATTTTACAAGCAGGTGGTAGATTGTTCGCTGTTAATTGTGAGAAGAACACAGAGTTGGTATTGAAAAGACATCCGTTTATGTAACAAACAACAGGTGGATATTCCAGAACACACGCGATACACGTGATCACAGAAAAGGTTTCAGAGACGAGCAATTAACAATGTAATGTGTGCAATGTAGAAATCGTGATCAAACCCAAGGCTAATTTAGGGAAAATTACCAATGTATAACAAACAGGATGTGATAACCTTGATCCATTTCATTTCCCCAGATTTCTGAATAACAGCACACGAGGTGTTGAAGGGAACGGAGTGTGACCAGCCAAATTAGAATAAAAGTACGGACTTCCAATTTTCTTTAGGCATTCTTCTATCGTCATTACACAAAGTATTATCTGGTATGATTTATCTTCAAAGACAGTAGTTCGATCAATTCACGATCAGAATTTGGCTTTATACGAGAATCTAAGACTAAGAGTTTAGAAGTCTATT
This sequence comes from Lepisma saccharinum, assembly GCA_022664845.1. Taxonomy (NCBI): domain Eukaryota; kingdom Metazoa; phylum Arthropoda; class Insecta; order Zygentoma; family Lepismatidae; genus Lepisma; species Lepisma saccharinum. The sequence goes on along the minus strand of JAGDQP010014958.1, from coordinate 7,007 downwards.
TATTCTTCAATTGGACTATTATAATATGGAACCTTATAATAGCACAGTCTTTATTAATATTCAGTGATTGCGAATATTATTTACCAGCAGCGGAAGTTTACTCCGAATACGTCTCTGCGAAAGAACATTAAATAAGATTTACGAAGCGTGCTCAATGTTTTGTGTCACGTATCAAGTACTATCAGTTAGTTGAGATCTTTATGTGTGTTAATTCATTTATCTATTTTCTCTGCTTTGGTATTGTTGTAACAACTTAGAAGCATTACGTGCTATGTTTGAGGTACAATTCAACTGCCGACATTCCTTCAGTATATTCAGATCTGTAGTAATTCAATATTAAAGTTCTTATCCATTCTTATAGAAAACTTCTCGTATCATTTAAGTACCTGCGTACCTGATTTCTTTTCCAGATGGCTCTGATCTGGAATCTCTTTTGTCTCTTCTTTATTTATCATCACAACATTTCGATTACATGTTTGTTGTTCTTGACCTTTCATTTATAATACTCTAGATTTTACTACACTTTGTTATTCTAACTTAAATCTCTTTTCAAACGCTAATTGTTTCTCTTCTCTTTCTCTTGTACATTTTTGTCATTCATTCTCCCACATTGTACCTTGCTTACCCGCAATATTTCTTGATCGTTTCTTTTTTCAGTCGTTGAACTCATATCTTGTTCATTCTCACCACTTTGTATAATAAATTGTTTATAAGCATTGGGTACCATTTCCTTATTCTCAATTTCCACGTCTTCCTTACTTGTCGATTCTTCAGCTTCACCTACCTCCTTCCTCATATCTTTCCCTGTTTCCTTCAATTCTGCTTTTATTTCATCTATTCCTACCGTAAATCTCTCAATTTCTCTTTTCCGCTTTTTATAGTGTCTTCTTTCTTCCTTCCGCTGTTCCTCTCGTGTTCTTCTTCCTGTCGCTGTTCCTCTCATTTTATTTCTTCTTCCTGTCGCTTCTCTTCTTTATGCTGGTTTCTATCCTGTAGAAGGTGCTCTACAGCTTTCATTAATTTGTCCAGCTTTCTTTTCATACCTTTACTTTCTCTGTGAGACCTTTCTGTTGTGAATCGAGCACTTCCACTTTCCTGGTCGCTTTCACCAATATTACTTTCATCACTCGATGCCCTAACGCTTGTAGGGGCCATATTTTGTTAGATGTGTTGTAATATTCAACGATATATTTGTTATATATATGGTTTATATTTGTTTTTAAACCTTCTGCTGAATACTTCTTTTGCCACCAACTAACTTCTTATACGAGCATGAGATCTTTACTACGTTGATCAGGGTCATAAAATACTTCTCGAAGTAACGTCATAAGCTGAAGTGGCTACTTGAAAACCCAGGCTTAATGCACAATAGGTGAGGCCACACCCAACTAAATAATAAAATCTGGCCTAGGGTAGCGAAGAGCAGACTTCATTAGAAGCGTCGATTGGTATAAATGCATGAATCAATTTTATTTCTAAGATTTTATATGTTCTTATAATTCTTATATATTACATTATAATTCCTGTAAATCCTTTTACATAGACTATTATAATTGATAGTTAACTTTTGCTGCCCAAATCATTACTTAGTTTTGACTCAGACTATTTGAGGCTTACTCTCTGTTAGACGTACAAAATACCTCGTCTCCATTTTATATTAATCTCCATTTATAAATTACATTTTTAATGGCAGTTTCATAGATTGACATAGATTACGTTTTTCATTGACCTCTATTGAGTATATTTAGATATATATTCATCTGGATTACAAACAAAAGACTAGAGCCAAAAGAGGAAAAATAGATTTTGAACGTCCCTATAACCTTTACAAACTTAACGTGTTTAAATGTTCGATCTTTTTCTGGATTAGCCTTATATACAGGTTTTCTATCGATAGACATGTAATTTAGTATATACCTTACATATTATATTATAGATTGTGCATAGCAACTGTCTTTGTACTCTATTTCGTTGCTTATTACTCCCAAATTTAGATTTATATCATCAAAAACCGTTATATACTGTAAGTCGAGCATAACACATCAATTTGATATAAGATAATACGTGCAAATTTCACTTCGTTTCTGGATGCCTTTTAGATACTACCCCGAATTCCAATGATGAGCCTAACAAAACCCAACATAATACATAGTGATCGTATAACTGATTAGTTTTTAATCTATTTTTGTTTCAGTAAAATCATAGGGCTGCCTTTTATATAACCTCCCGTACTCAAATAAATAAATAAATACTTATTGTACCGAACAGTAGAAGGCGCATTCATCATCTGTGAGGTTACACTATCAAATGTATATATCGAGAAAAGTGACATTGTTTAAGTAAACACACCTGTAACGGCCTAATTAAGAGCCCGTACTTGGTGTAAGAGACATTAGAACATAATTTTATTCAGAAAACCAAATGTTATGATCTCCTTGAAATTCGAAAATAGTCGAATAATGCGGTATTGAAGAGAGCTTGCTTAAATTTTCTCGGAAGGAACTTGCAGAAGTGCATATTAATGGGGGGGAATTAAGGTTGACTGATTAAAATTGTCTATTTCACGCTTTGCGACCACATGGAGTCAATACTTAAGCACTTGTGGCATGTATTTCAAGGAGAAAAGGACAAATATACAGATGCTTATCAGAATAATGGAAACACCTGAACGAAAGTGCAACTTACCAGATTAATATGGTGTCGGGCCACCTTTTGCCTTCAGAACAGACTTGATGCGACGTGGGATGGAGGCATAGAGGTCGTGAATGGTAGTAAGTGGAATATTACACCATTCCTCGTGCAGGGCATCGGCCAGTTCTGTGAGAGATGATGGAGGTGGAAATCGTCGCCGGAGTCGTGTTTCCAAGATGGACCACAGATGTTCAATTATGTTGAGATCTGGGGATTTGGCGGGCCAGGGGAGGTGTTGAACTTCATCCCGATGTTCCTCAAACCACGCTGCAACAACTCCAGCTGTGTGAATGGGTGCATTATCATCCTGGAATATGGCGTCATTGTCCGGGAACAACATCCGGACCATAGGATGCAAGTGGTCTCCTAAAATTGCGACATAATCGTTGGCAGTGATGCGTCCGCGAAGTGTGACCACAGGACCCAATGAAAACCATGATATTGCGGCCCACAGCATCACCGTGCCGCCGCCATGTTTCACAGTTGGGCGGAGACACTGCAGATCATACGCTTCTTTGGGCGTTCTCCACACATAAACACGGCCCGTGGTTTGGAATAGGGTGAATGGTGACTCATCCGACCATACCACACGTTTCCAGTCGTCAATGGTCCAAGTTGCATGGTCGCGGCACCATTTGCGGCGTGCTAAAGCGTTCTGGTCCCTGATGAGAGGTTTGGCCCGTGCAACACGACCCCGTAAGTTCATGTCATGTAATTCGCGGCGGACTGTGATTGTCGAAACAGGTTGGGGGAGGTGCTGATTGAGTTCCTCCGTCACTTGCGCCGCAGTGGCACGACGGTTCCGCGTGACAATGCGCTTTAATACCCGGCGTGCCCTGTCACTGATGCTTTTCTTCCGCCCACTGTTCCGCTTCCCCGATGTGGTTTTCCCGTGTGTTGTGTAGGCCGTCATCACCTTCGACACTGTCCCTGGCGACACGCCTAACACACTAGCCACTGCCGTCACACTCACTCCACATAACCGCGCACCAACAATTTGCCCTCTTTGAAACTCTGAGAGGTCTCCCATTTTACACTACCTCCGTCTGCTGCAGCCACTGCACACTCCTCTTCCACGACGCCTGACGTAGTATGGAGACCGACCTAACCACCACCAGCAGTCCGGCGCTGCGGTCGCCACGACACCATTGCCAACCCATACATCTGACGTGTTGCCAACTACAGGTGTTTCCATTATTCTGATAAGCATCTGTACATTATCCCAACATGGAGGTCGAAAACTGACATTTGAAATACCTTGAGCATGATATCAATAGAATCTAGCCTCTGAAATGTAACTTTGTATACAAGTTTCGGTAGAAAGACAGTGTTTGAAGTACTTTGAATGAAACGAAAGCTAGAAAGGACTAATTCTAACGGGAAAAGGTTACTTGAAAATCAATCTGAAAAAATGTGGTCTATAGAAAAGCTTGTTGTTTCAAGTGAACTGTTTTGCACACCATATTTTCATTTATACGACACGGATAGATAAATTAGTACATATTTTTCTTTTTTATTCAAGACTGAAATACTTTTCAAGTAGCTGCAACTCGCTTTTATAGTATTTGTGCATGTATTCCTTCATTGTTGGAATACTCTACAACTGATTGTCGGCTGATGGTTGATGACATTACCTAGTTTTTATAGCCATACTTACGCATTTCCGAAACCAGCTTGGTCACTAGCACGGATAGGATACGAATTATTCAAGGAGTAAAGTCTTCACACATGAACTGCAAAAGGCATATTTGAGTTAGCAATAACATGTTGGGGCCCATAAAAAACATGCCTCTCTGTCACAAAACCGCAGACACTGTCACACTAGGTAATAGTCGGTTGACGAAGCCAAAAATTTAGAGAGAACTGAATTTGACTTAGTCTGCTGCAGGTGAACGAGGGGACAATGGCTATCTGTGCGTGTACTTCTGTAAAGCTGGACCTCGATTGTGTGGTCTTGAGGAATAGACACCTTCTTTTATTGATGAGTGCTTTACGATATTCCGTTTGACTCTAGCCATGAGTGTGTAGACTTAAGCAGGGAAATTACTCTAAGAAAAAAATTTAATTTTCAATTTGATAAAATGTTTTGGTAACATAACGAGTTTTCTAAAAAAGAGATTAGATTATGTTTAACAGGAAAAAAAGTTGGTAACAAAATAAGTTTTCTAAGAAAAATTCAGTTTAAGGAAAGGTTTCGTAATAAAAAAATTAACAAAAAGTTTTCTAAGGAAAAAAATTCTGTGAAACTAAAAACAATTTTTTGTAATTTTTATTTAATATTTATGTAAAGTATTATTTTTCAAAATAAAGTTGTGAATAGGTTTTGAAATAAAATGCAAATTAAAATACTTGTTAACTTTTTATTATAACACCACTGTTATTGTTAGAGCCCGGATGTTCAGGCACTGAAAAGTATTAAAAAAGGCAGGCAAAAAGGCAGATAAAAATGTAAAAACAGGCAGTCAAATTTGAAAAAAAGGCAGTCAAGTTTGCAAAAGAATAAGTGAAACGTGGAAAAGAGAGAGTAAAAATTGAAGAGAGGGACTTATTTTTTTTTAAATTTAAAAAATTTATTTACAAATAAGAAATAACCAAGAATTAGTAAAAATTATTCAACTGTAATTTTCAAGGTTAAACACTTTGATCTTTATTTCAATAATTTGATGCTCAGTAACCAATTTAGTTGCTTTTGTAACGAAATAGCATTCCTATGTGACGGATATCGACACCAATAAAAATTTGCTTGCTGCACAATAAAAACCAAACAACGCATACACTTAAAACAGTATTTTTAATCTTACCTGGCAGAAAACCAAGAAATGAACTTGGAAAATATTGATCCACTGCCTTAAACTAGACTAGTTTGTAAAATGTTAATGCTTAAAAGTATGGTTTTCATTGACTTTGAAAATTTAGCCAAAAATAAAATAAAAAACTAACACAACTCACATATTGCAGCAATAAAATAAAAAAATCACACACTTTAGTGATGCCAGTATTTAATGTTACTTGTTGCACATCACAACTAGGATTTTCTTTGAGTTGTCAGCTGTGAAACACTGCCTTCTGTCAGACAAAACATTTTTCATTGCTGAAAAGGACCGCTCGACGTCAACGGATGTTACAGGGGCGTATTTGAAGCATGCTGTCAGGAGTGGATCCATTTCAACCTTGGCAGTATTGTCGCCCATTAGGATTTTGCCGATCTTCTCAAGTTCCTGAAGATCAGAATTGTCACTACGAACACGCACACATTTCTCACTAATTAACTTTCCTTTAGGGCCAGGAACAGAATTAATCGCGTTGACACATTCGTGAAAAGTAGCCAGAGAAGACACAAGGGTTTGTCCTGATTTCTCAAGTTTAGTAATGGCTTCTGGCAATATTCTGTAATGGGCTGCAATAAATGACAAGTCACTTCGAACAGTTCCCAAATCTAGTATTTTTTTTACATCTCCTACAGCAGAGGATTCTTCCTCGGAGAGAGACTGGAAAATTTCAGCCAACACTTCAAAATTCTCTGCATAATAAACACATGCAGAAATCCATGTGCCCCATCTTGTCAGAATTGGTTGAGGAGGAAGAGAAATTCCTGGTGCAGAGTCCTTAAATTTCTGGATTCTCGAGGGGGCCTTCAGGAACACTTTCTTTCCACTGGAAATTAACTTGTCTACGTCAGGGAACAAGCGTCGCACTTCCTCGGCAATTCTATGAAGACCATGCACTAGGCATGTAACATGCAGCATTGACGGAAATAAAACTTTCAGGGCCCTTGCAGCCTTTTTCATGTATGGTGCTGAATCTGAGATGAACAGGATGACGTTGTTA
>JAGDQP010014957.1:21619-41071 GCA_022664845.1 Lepisma saccharinum | reverse complement strand
CGATATACAGTTTCCAATATTGAACACCCTTATTGGATGGCTGACCATTTGACTCGAACTGAGGACCTTTTGAATGCGAAGCCACGTTTGCTAAGTGAACAAACCTATAGACTGTAGACGGTCTGAGTCGTAGATGCCTAAAGGCCATAAATAAAATTCATTCAGTTCATGGACTGTAGCCTGTGGGTAAGCTGCTGCATACGTAATGAATGTGGAACTTAAAAAAAGTTTCGTAAGCTATTTCTAAAAACAATAAAACAAACTATTTTTTTCCACAGTAGTAAGGCTGTGCGATTTCGATATAGAATAACGATGTAGCTGACCAGCGATTGGTATATCAAATATGGAATATTGCATTTTGTTCGTAATGAAAAGACATGTGAAAAATCCTTGAGAATCGAGTATTGTTTATATCGAAGAATCACTGAGAATCGAATATGTCACATCGAAATATAGTTGATACGGAAAGATCGTTCGATTTCGAACCGATCATATCGAGATATGTGACGGAAATATTCGACATCAATTGTCGATTTTGTTGCATAATATTAATTGGTCGAACTGTGTGTCGAAAAAACCGCACTGTTTGTGTGGTTTAGCGGCGGATGTCGTGATTAACAGTAGGAAAAAAAATCACTTGTGCTACCTTCAGGTTTTCCTTCCGTCGGAGGACGCGTGCCAGTGTAATGCCGTCGAGATCCCCGGTATTCTTTAGTATTCCGGGCCGGGGCCCTCGCTCTGGTCGCAATTCCACACTCCCCCCCCCCCCGGAAAATTGTGCCCACAAATGAGGTTATGTTATCCCTCAGACAGGCGATGAGTTGTTCATTGTCAGTAAGACGAAAAAAATAAATGTAGGGGTCCTTTTGATATCTGTTCGTACACGAAAAACAAATTTGGTCAGCTACGATGGGTTACGTTAGAAGGCGAGTCGCAAGGGAAATATTCTCTACAACACTTAGTAGGCTTTCCTGTGAAGAGATTTCAGTTTTGTTGATTCCAGATAATATTTTTGAAGACCATATTTCCATTTATTATTTCTTTGGTTAATTTTGTCTACAGCAACAGTTTTCTTCTTCATCATCATATTATTATTATTATTATACTTTTTAAGTTGAACGAAAGATGACCGGTTGAAACTACTCAGTCAGTGTTCACGTGTATGTAAATTTAATCTCTAAAATGATGCGTGAATTTTACTGTATGTGTTATTTCAGTTTTATTGTGGGTAATTGTACTTTTTTTTTTTAATGATTTCATGCATCACAGTCCATGGCTTTATTTAAAGGTGCGTTGAGTGTTGTTGAACCCAATGCTAAGAAGAAACGGAAGTGCTTCGTGTCGGGTATTTGCCACCATAAGGTGGCGAGAAGTAACAGTTTCATAGTCATTCTCGATTAATATTCTCAACTGAAATCCTAAAAAGTTTATGACAATAATAATAATAATAATAAGTACAAATTTAACTTCTTTTTTTAATAAACGTTTAGGTGAAATACATTTTTATTATTTCATATTTTTAACTGAACTAAATCTTTGGCAGTAACTAAGAGATAATCAGTCAGCTTCAGTGGTGAGAAATTTTGTAGCGGGTGATCGGTGTAGCTTGAGGGGTGGCCGGGTGTTATTAGGCACCCAGAGCACGAGAATTATACCCTCAAATCATGCTCAAGAAATAGAAATAACATACAGAACCTAGTCCTCGTGGCCTGGAAGACATTACTAATCATTTTCCCCCGAGCAGATGTAAAAAAGCCCTCCCCCCTTCCTGTGAGACGATGGGGGTTTTCTCTGAAGAAGCACGGTAATTTGGGGAAAGATGTAAGAAATGAGATCCTTTGTTGTTGTTTTTTTATGTTATTTATGGACTTCTGGATTGTCAGGCTGGGGTAGGGTGGGGGTAAGTAGTCTGTCAGGATCTAGTTTGCATTTGCATGTGACTAAGGAAAAAGCCTGGAAAACAACTCGCAAGTGAGGAGGAGCTACTGCTGGGATAATTTTCCAGGACCTTCCGATTGTTAATCAAACGCTCTACCATCCAAGCTACGGCTGCTTGGTAAGATGATTTGTGATAACATTCCGGCACTTCGTTGGTTCATCCATTACATCCTTTACGTAACAAAATGAATTAATGAACTAATATGCTCCTCCGTATCCATATGATACCAAAACAAATTTATTATGGTACCAAACAAAATATCAAAACAAAATAATTATAGTATCCTCAGGACACGAAAATTTATAAGCTAGTCTCCTTATTCGTCTCTCTAATACAAACAAGTCTCTGGTTGGCGCCGTTACTTGAAGAGTGAATTACAAAATAGGAAAATACCGAATTGAACGATCGACTAACCGACTTACATAGAGGTTGACGACATGATAGTATTTATAGTAATAGAAATACAACCCATGTTGTTGATATATAATAATCTGCACGTCAGCAGTGCCCGCACTCACGTCCAGACGCACACGTTACTACAACATGACATGCAATGTTATATTACTGCATGCAACTGAATGTAAACTAGCCCTTGCTATATATCGAATATTTAAAATGTCTTTTGTGTGATATTTAATTACTTGAGACTCTAGAAAAGTGGGAGTAGACATAATTGGGATGAGTCACTCATTTGGAAGTGTTCTTCCAACGTTGCCATATTTTGAATGTAAACAGAATTTTATAAGAACCGTTTCGTTTTCTTTCTGGGTAAGGAACAGTGGCGTAAGATGTGAACTTTCTGTAAAAACTTAAACATAAATATTAAGAAAAAAAAAATTAGCATGGATTCTGCCAGGGTTTTCAGTTTGGGGAAGTAAAAGTCAAAATATGGGACGTGGTGTAAGATAATTTCGTGGTATGATAATTTCATGACATGATAATTTCGTGATACAATGGATTTTGCGATGACATTACCACGAGTTGCCGAATTAAGATTTTAGCCGCCAGGCGACTCCACAAGAATTGCCTATATTTTGAGTGATAGTTGCAACATATCAGCAAATTTGCATATGTCACGAAATTATAGGTTTGGATATCCATGACAACAATGAAGCGATTTCAACAATGAACAAGAAAGAAAATAAAAAAATCGGTACGAATAGAACTCTTGAATTGGTTATGAACTTTCTTCCCTGAAAGTTAGAACTCTCTAGGCTTGAATTTGTAGGAGTAGCATTGAAATTTCGTGCAACGATAAAAATAAGCCTACAAGATGCCATCTTTCGTTGGAGATCTTTGCTTTACATTAACCTTAATAAACATGTAAGACACTACAAATCTAACATTTAAAAGACCCTTCCTCGTTGTTGTAACATCGGAAGTTTAAAAATCATAAATCGCTAATACTAATACATATCAGATAATGGTAAACTTAGATTCTAGGAAGGAGAAGCTATCTTTATTTTTATTTTTAAGTCGACTTTGCCCTGTTAAGTCACTCGTCTTGATTTCCGCATTCACATTTTTACTCTGCAGACAATTGGGAGTACACAAGCAGTAACCACTTTAATATTTAACGATGCGGAAGAATTTTGTGGCGTCAACAACTAAAGCGACTTAGTCATCTATTTTCTGTGGTTGCACAATGAAGATGGAAAAGAAAAATGTCATCCTCATTGTCTAGAGTTCATCATTGTTGGCGTCGTGTTTCTCCCTACATTCTCTTCCCCCTTCATTGAAACCATGTGAAGCTCCAAGTCAGGGCATCATGTTATGTTATATTGATGTACTTTTGTTTTTAAATGACGTAAAACTACATGTAAAACTAAATCAAATAACTGTATTTTTTTTTATGTGAATGAGGCTTTCAGTATGATTTTTCTCTAAAGTGTTTGTTCTAAATATTTGGTCACTCTACTGTAAAAAATTCTGTAGTTTTGGGTACAGTAGGTGTAAGTAATGTGTTCAAGAAGTGTTGGAGGGTTGATCAAATATTTCCAAACTGATTTTTTTTCAATGCTTTCTTTTTTTAACGATCTATGCACATTTCATTCAAATGCTGTAATGAACTTCGGGTCACTGTGGTTGACATCCAACTTTTTTTTATATATATATAGCAAGAAAAGGAACAAATTTATTGTGTTATTCGTAGATGATTTTATGCAGCACCGAGACAGCTTCTGCCATTTTTATTTGTATTATTATTTTAAATTTCGAGGCTACCAAAATTGTTTAATATTCACTGTGACCTCTACTTGTAAAAATTAAACAGAAGTGATCAAACATATTAATTTGAGTTGTGTAAGAGATACTCGCAATGTATTTGTACGGTGTATTTTTCTCATTACTGTTTCGTTTAATATAATAGCCCTAAAGTCAAATTTACTGTGAAGCGTTGGCCCGAGCCACCGTTAGTTAGTTGGTAAAGCGTTGACTTTGCATTCGGAATATCGTGTGTTCTGGTTCGCACCCAGTAATATTTTCCCCTGGTTTTTCTGCCACACCATATATTGGAATGGTACTTTGAATAAGGGCGGGGCCGATTCCATCCTTTCATTATTATTATTATTTATTATCTTTTATTAGAAATGGCTTCTGATCTGCATTTGGAGCTTGTTTAATAAATAAATTAATCTTTACTGAGAAATTTGAAGGAAAAGAATAATATCTAGTAGAAAAAAATCGCACGGTCAGGAAGAAAGGGGAGTGTTCTCGTAGAAAAATCGCACGATCAGGGAGAAAGGGGACTATTCTCGTTGAAAAATCGCACGGCCAGGAAGAAAGGGGACTATTCTCGTTGAAAAATCGCTTCAGTCAGGAAGAAAGGAAAGTCATTCTCGTAGAGAAAATCGGACGATCAGAGACATAAACGAAGGAGCAAAATCGTACGAATGGCTGAATTTGCTTTGAAGAACTTGCTACTGTCGATAGACCTCGCCTGAGGAGAATGATCATGTTTGTATAGGTTACATTCAGAACATTAAAAATATGTATTTCTCTATCATTTTCCATAATAAAAAAAAAAAGAGGTTAGTACTGGTATTAAGTATCTTTTTGTAAAGCATTATATGCAAACTATATAAATTGCTCTTTGGTAACACGGCGCTAACAAAGCTATTTCTCGTCTGCGTGTCTCTCTACAGGGGATATTAAAACACTCACCCTCCGTTACCCCTTTTATTATAAAAGCGTGTGTTCGGGGAATTGATATCCAATATTATTCTGACAACCGAGCACGCAGCCTGTGATGGAACAACTTGTTACATGAATATGGATGACAAGCCTAAACCAACATTTGAACGTCAGGCATGGAGGCAGTTGGGTCCCAACAGCGGAAACCCTTTCTTTTTGCTGTACCAGAAATGAGATGGGAGGAGTGGGAGGGATTAGCAACCAGTAATAATGAAAATAATCCCCCGTAACACTTGCATGAGTGAGGGAAATGGTTCTCTCTGTAGCTCTTCTGAGTATTATCCAAATGGGCGGTACTACGGGGGAACATGGAACGAATACAAATTGCATAAAGTGTGTCATTACTGTCTATTTTAAGGATTTGCAAATAATAATAATAACAACAACAAAGGGTATTATCATCAAAATCTTCATTCTTTGTTAATTCGTATTTATATTAACAATTGCAGACTCAGAACAAAGCAGTTAGGTTTTGCTTTAATTGAATTCTATAGATGTGTATTATGTTAATTTTTGTTTTGAGTTTGCAAGTACTTGGAAACAAATTTTCGCTTTTTTCTCTATTTTTTTTGTTCAAATTGTATTTATGCACTATTTTTATAAGTAGTTTCGGTTAAAATATTAGGTTTATTTTCATTTTTTTTTTTTAAATCGCCATTTGTAATTATTTTCCCTGCATCAACCATTTTTGTTTCTCGCTTTTTGTTCACTAAACTTAGGTGATGACGAGCATTTATTTGTCTTAATGATTGTACAATTTCGCGTTTATTCGTTCTAATTGTTCCGCTTCGCGCATATTCGTCTCTGAATTGTTTAGTTTTCGCGCATATTCATTCATCTCTGGATTTTTCCGCTTTGCGCGTATTTATTCATCTCTGGATTGTTCCGCTTCGCGCATATTCATTCGTCTCTGGATTGTTGCGCTTCGTGCATTTTGTCTCTGGATTGTTCAGTTTCGGGCATATTCGTATGTGATTTACCTGTTCCGCATATATTCGTCTCTCAATTGATTGTTCGATTGCGCGTAAATTCGTGTCTCGGTTATTTTATTGCATTAAATTAACGCGGACCCAAAAATGAGTTGTAAGACTATAGAAGAAAGATTTGAAAACCTCCTCATTCATTATTTTTCTACTTCAATATGTCTGTTGGAAATTGAATCAAAGTTATTATTACAACAGGAAATTCTCGAAATTTACATAACGTACAGTATTTACTACTACGTTACAAAAAAGAAGTCTGAAAAATGAATTTGGTCTTTTATGTGTGAGAGAATGTATGTGAAAATTACTTCGTGTGTGTTTTAAAAGTGGAATTATGTAAATTATTACAACAGAAAAAGTACATCCCGTTGTGCATCTCTTAGTGAGGAAATGCACTTCCAGGAGTTTACACGAAAGGAAGTATTTATGTTGCATTTCTGTTTCCAGAAATATGAAAATGCATTTTTTTTTCATATATGTAAATAATCAGTCATACAACGCAAAGAAGAAAGAAAGAGAGAGAGAGAGAGAGAGAGAGAGAGAAGGGAAGAAAGAATATTCCCACGTACGGTGCTTCTTGAAGAAAATTATAACTGGAATGAATATTGAATTTCATTGTATGTGAAGTACCTCTCAGTCCTCTGTGCGAAAGTTCATATTAGAATATTGGCTCAGTGGTAGAGCGTTGGCGTAGCATTCGGGAGGTCGTGGGTTCGATTCCAGCGGCCGACCATCCTGACTGATTTTTTTCCAGTGATTTTCCCCAGTCCCACCAAGCAAATGGCGGGATGGCACCTTCAACATAGGCCCTGGCCGACACCTTCCCGCATCCTTTCCCTCCCCTATACCGGTCTGAGCCGTAGATGCCTAAAAGCCATAAATAAATTTCAATTCAATTCGAACCTTGGTGCTGTTTATAAATAGTAAGATTTCAGCTGAATTATATCCTACAGGACAGCTATGATTGATGATATTGAACAAGAGTACCTTTTCTGTTCTCATGTATAAAAAGTCAATTATGAGATGAAAACTACTTTGTGATTTCCATAAACATGTCTAGTGTTGCTATGTAAAATAATTTAGGAGTTGATTTCTATGTCCTTACCTTTTAAGTTGGACTGTTGTAGTTTGATTTTGTCAGGGGATGGGGGTCTTCGTCTAGTCGCTTCGTACCGGCACCTTTTTGAGTCGATTACTTGAATTAATTGTACACCTTAAATAAATATATAAAATGTCGTAAATTTGTTGTGAGTGCCGTCACCTGTCTTCGTAGAAAAAAGCAATATATATTTATATATATAAATTAGTCATATTCTATCCACTACTGGATGAGGCCTTTCCCCGGAGGGACCCACGCTGACCAGACGGGTTCGGAGAGGAGAGTCTAAGCTCTCACTGTGATCGCTACTATCTTTTAATCATAGCAGCTCCCAGTATAGAACCCGGGACCCCTTAATCTGTAGTCAGCAACGCTAACCACTAGACCACGTACCATATATATATATATATATATATATGTGTGTGTGTGTGTGTGTCTGCTTCCCTGTCTTCTTTATTATTATTATATTTATTATTATTATTATTATTATTATTATTATTATTATTATTATTATTGAATGTTACAATTGGTGTTAACCCACATAGAAAAAAAATCTGAATCATATCGGCTATATTTCCAAGCATATTTATCATAGAGTTAAGAAGAAAATAGAGAACATAGATGACGTCACATGAAACCAAATTAAGGTGCATCGGCAGCCATCTTGTGTGGCCCCATTAGAGTCCCTCGATACCGAGTACTGTGAGGATTGCCTTTTTCGATAGGAGGATGAGTGCACCACAGAGAGGCAATACTCGGAATGGAGGGTCTCTAAATATGGGGCCAGCCAATATGGCCGAAATGCCTAGTCCCTTCCGTCTCGTGGCTTCATTCCCCTCTCCAATAAAACAGCCTAAGGCTCCCTCTATTTATATTCCAAACTCTATGATATATATATATATATATATATAATAAATCACAGCCATATATTCAATCCACTAGTGGATGAGGCCTCTCCCCGAAGGGAGGAGTTATATATATATATAAATCTAGGTATATATATAAATCTAGGTATATTTAAAATATTTAGAATTATTTTTTAAAAAAATATTTTAGAGGTGGTATTCTTAATGGACATCGGATTGATTTTTAGAATGTTACCTTAAAATATTTTTCAAATGTTTTGAAATTATTTGCCTGCTGTGCTGTATGAGTATACTGTAAGTGTCCTACAGCATGAGCATTCCAAAAATATTTACAAAATAGCCCTATACCAAATATGATAGTCTCTTTCATAATAATAATATTTTAAGTGTATGTTTTGGAATTATAGCTTATACAATTCAGAAAATATTTTCGGTGAACATACTTTAAACCCGCTGTTAAACTGAGAATTTAGACTTCTCAGTCATAGCATGATAATGGGCGGGCAGTGGTATTTTTCACGTAGTAAAGTTTGTTGTAACACCACCTGGTCTGAGGGAGTTCAGTAACTACTGACCTTGCTACTTGCAGTGTCGATTCGCGAGCTCTCAGTGAAAATTAGACAGTGGCGTAGCGTACTCTCGTCACCTGTCGATCCGATCAGGACTACCAAGAAAAACAACGTTTTAAAGTAGTTTTTATTCGGCCTAAATGAGATCCAAGATAGCTGCTTGACCACTGGTAAAGAAGGCTGCACTGTAATGAATGGTTCTCACAGTGTTTATCCCCAAAAGAGTTGGAAGATATCGAGATAGTGATGACAGCAGATCTTGATCGGGATTAATTTCTGAACATTTGTGCCCAGAGAGATCATCGTGGAAATCTCAGCCGTTTGTGAGATACGTGCAAATACGCAGAAAATAGAAGCGTAATCATGTTTTCTGTCACTTGTGGAGGTATGAGTTCGCTGAAATAGTTATTATCATGGTATACACTTGCCTAAATTGTGGAGCTTTGTTGTCCTAAGATATGAATGAATTAGATTCTGTAGTAAATGATTATCACCCTTTTCGCCTGTTCACTCAAAAAAAAAAAATCATGTTTAAGTTGATAGAAAAAAAAAATGTTTTAAAATGTTGGTTCGTCGTTTTCAGTCGTACTAGGGGAGGGAATATGACGTCACAGACTGAAGAAATCGTCAGAAACTACACTAAACATAAGAAAGGTGTATCTGTATATTGAAGGTCATGGTTTTGAGTTGTGTGGTCTTAATTCTGAGTGAAAATTGTCTCCTCTTTGTTTCTGATTAAAATGTCCTGGAATGAAATCCGCACGATGAAGCAAACATGAATCGTATTACAAATTTTTCTTCTTTCTTTTAATATTAGATTTTCAAATGAAGTATTTTAAAAACAGGAATATTAAATGAATAAATGATCCTTGATATATGACATTAATTGACACAGATAGTGAATCAAATATGCAAAATTGATAATGAACTTTCTCTTCAAGATGTGTGCAATATTTTATTTCTACTAAAAAAAAAAAAAAAATATTTATGCATACATGGAATGTTTTTTATTATATCCGTTTTAATATTATTATTATTGTTATTATTTTTCAGAATTGTGCGTGTGTTACAATAGTTGTGTTGTGGCTATCTGCGAAACATCACCAATCGCACATTCCGGTAAGTACCTACATTTTTCTTTATACTCTTCCCCCGTTTTTGTTGCAACTAGCAAATAACACTAAACTGTAGCAATAATTATGCGACATTGCAGGTTTTTTTTTATCACTATATTTAGCGTATATCTGTTTGTGATTAATTAAGAGTGCAACCAATCCTTGCCTCTAGATTTTACCACTTTTCAATATTATAAAGAAAGATGAAAAGACCACGAAACTCTATGCGATGTAGTAATGAATGTTTAGAATTCCTTTCTAGCTGAGTTATTTGACTAGCTTACGACGTCAAAATTTACTGGCCGTCAATATTCTCTCAACTAAAAGAATTAATTATCTAAAATACTCGTTACTTCACATCATAGTTTGATGAGCATTATTCTGCCTGAACTGAGACATGAAATTCAACGAAAATTAGAGGATTAAAGAAAAAAAGTTTAGGTGTGTTGGGTTGCCTCTATTGCTTCTATCTTGAATTTGGGAAGTCAGTATTTTGATTCCAAACCTCAGAATTTTGTGAACATTTGGATTGTTATTAAACTCCGACATACCCGTATCCTCCCATCATAAATTGCGGTTAACCATATAAGAGGAAAATAAAAGACAACACAGAGAAGAAACCTAAGCTCCCCGGACTAGTGGTTAGGGTTGTAAACTTCGGCTTGACACTGGGAAGGCACATAAGTTCGAGTTTAGCTGCTAACTATCCTGACGTAAGGTTTTGAGATATTTCCTGTTTCAGCAGGCAAATGCCGAGATAGTAAGTATACAGACTCTGGCCACTCCCACTCCCTTTCTATCCTTTTCCCAGGAGTGCTCCCTGAAGAACGTTAACCCCTCGGACTTATTGACAGTTCTTCGGGTGAACTTGGAAGTGTCACTTCATCCATTACTTTGTTCTGCAATAAGTTAATTAAAACTAGTTAGAGCGAAATATTTTATGCCAATTCATCAAGATGCTCATCTCTGACTACGATCGAAAAGTGGTTTTATTGGCGATCCATGATAAATGTTCAATGATCAGTAAACAAATATTACAATTACGCAGATGTGTAACTTCTGTATTTCTGAACCATTCAGTGGCGGATCCCGTGCGCCCTCTAAGGGAATTTTGTTTATAGGATTATTTCAACAATTTATATCAAATTTCGATTTTTTTCCTCGGACAAACCTAATTTATGGAGAAATATCAATCTTGAGGGGATACCGGTGTCATATTTCATGTTAAAACATAGTAATATAAGGAGAAATATGATAAATTTATACTTTAAAAAAATCATTTACCTGGAAAATATCGAAAATATCGTTAGTCCATTCCACCTGCGCCACCCCCTGTTGAATCTCCTGGATCCGCCACTGAAACTACATTATTAAGTGATCATGCAGCAGCAAGGTTCCTATTTTACGTGACTACTATTTTGTAGAGATTATGAGAAAGCAGTTAAGTGGTTGATAAAGGAAAATTCAGAATAGTCGAAATAAATATTATTATTTAGATTTGCTGTATCGTGGAAATAAATGAAGCATTCAAAAGGTATTCACCAGCTTATACTTTATGCAAACGAGTGGAGGAAGTAGGGTAGGTGCTTTTCGCTGCATAAATTGTTGCGATATGCATAATGTTCATATAAGTCTGTCGACTTCTTCACATACCCAGAATAAAAAGAGTATATAATTTGTCGTATATTTATATGTATACGTATTTTTCTTTGCATCCACAATTCATTCACATGCCAGTAAAATAAATAATGTATGTAATAGTTGTCCTTAACCTGTTCGACAGCTGGCGGTAGAGTTTCCGTTCCATTTTAATGTGTATATATATATATATATAACTGAACTGAAAACGGAAGCACTAGTGACGAAATAAAATGTTAATATTTAAGAAAACATTCACATGTTTTGCTTTATGTATTCCTTGGAATATTTCATTTTTAAATTTATATATATAAAAAAAAGTGTATTCATTAATGTGAAGCGGAAGGAAATAATAACCTTTACTGTAATGCCCTAGTTTCATCAAGTGTTAGGCCTACAGTATATCAATCCTTTTTTCGGATTTATAGCAGTCAACTGTAAGAAATATAGCACTTTACATTGAGAACATTTTCAGATATTAATCAATGAAACATGAATCATCATTCATAAATGTATTTTTTTTTTAACTGCGTATTCCCGCACAAAATCCATTTATGTAACTGATTGCAACGTTCCTCGCTGTCACAAGAGAACCTGCATGGCTGCTGCTCTTCGGAGATGAGAACGAAACCCCGTTGTAAAAGCTTTGTACTGGTGTATTAATAAGGTATTCCGAAAATGTGCGTTTGTGTCACTATTATAATGAATTCTGGCAACACTGTTTGTTGGTATTGACATTCAAGATACGTTTTAGTTTTGTCTACCTCACTATTCCGAACGAAAATGTCCGTATAAATTCAATAATTTAGTTACACCTGACAACCCTGGAAAATTCGAGGAGTCAGTTCTTCCTTTCAGTCTCATCTTCATCTAATGAACAACTAACAATCAAGAACCGCGCTTTAATTTCAGGGTGTGGTCAAGTTGTTATGCTGTGGTGTATGAATTATACTTGAGATTTATATTGGGAGTATTCGGCAACACTGTGCCGTTTCGTTTTTGTTTATTTACCGCGAGATATAAACGGATTTCATAGTTACCAAAAGTTATGAGCTGTAGTGCTGAAATTGATTGAGTACAATTTAACAGGTAAATGTTGACACATTCAAAATAAAAGACACACAAGTCAATGGATTACGGTATTCTTCAGAAGGCGGCTACATCAATATGTGCGTCAGAGTTCAAGGTTTAAGAAAATGCATTACTATTTTAGGTAACTATTGCTTAAGCCAGAACTCTGAAGCATGACTTCATTTAGTGAGCATTTCTGGGGTCAGAATGGGAAGGTAGCAGCCAAAACCTTTGTCTAGATAACACACCGGCAATATCAACCGATAACATTTTGCCATTACTTCCCATCAGATTGACGTCCTAAGGCCTATAGTTAGTTTACTGTGCATTCCGAATGCTACGTTCATCCTGTACCATCTGATGGACTTCTGAAATGGATAGGATTGCACCCACTGGATTTACAAATCATATTGGTTTTAATCTATTCAGTTGTAAGTCGGGTGAGATCTACCCGGGTCAGGTCGGATCTACCCTACTCACTACTCAGTCCTATCTGGTTGATCCTCACTACCACCGTGAATCGAAACCGAGACACCTTGATTAATAGCTGACGAGCGTCATCACTCAGTCACCGGAAAATACACAATGAAGAGTTCGTAAACTTGTTACGAGCTGATGTCCATTGGACAGCTTGGAAGTCACTTAATAATGTGTGAAAATAAACTGAATAATTATTCTCTCATTTTCAAATACAGGAATGTTTTTTTTTTTTATTCCAGTATGTTTTCATGTGATTCCCCTAGCCAAAATAAACTCCTTTTCTAAACAATAAAAGTAACAGCGATAGTTCCCAAACATGCTTTACATGGTACCGGATATGTACTGCTCTGAGAGCAGAATATACTACTAAAGAAGTGGTTCTCAACAGGTGGGTGTGCCGCGAGATTTGCTAGGTGTGCCGTAAAACTTCTGGGACTGTGAGCCGCGAGATTTGCTTGGTGTGTCGTAAAGCTTCTGGGACTGTGATTTTGGAGGTAAAAGTAATTCCAATAATTTCACTCAATATTTATTTTGGAAAAGGAGTGTGTATATATATCCATGAGCGTAAGCACATTTATTTTACGGGCAAATTATTGGTTTGTGTACTCCTTACAATAAAAGATTTGAGTTATTAACTAGCACTTGATCCTGTCGTTTCTTGCACAAAACTTCAATTTGTAGTGGAATTCAAAACAAGGACTTCACTACTTAACTTATAGGGTAAATGGAATTGATTTTTAAGGAGAGAAAATATTAGTGACCAAATCTCCCGCATTGTTGCCAACTCGTACTAGTGTCACGGGAACGCACTACAAAGGTAAACTATGGTAAACTTTATTCTATATGGGCCAGTGTAATAACTATGGACTTCGGCCCGTAACGATTGGACTATTTACAGCGTAATTAAAATCCACAAACACCTATGCCCCTGCCGGGACTCAAACCCGCACTACAAATGATAGTGTGCTGCGATCAAGAAGGGAACCAGTGTACTAAAATAACAGGGACTATGTAACAAACTTGTTGCTTCTACAGAACACCCATATCTACGTATTTTCGTAAACCGAAGTATACAATTTCCGCAAAGTTCTGTCCGTGGTTTTAACAAAACGTTTTGTAGTCCCTGAGATGTTCTTTCCTCTTGAGATTGACAACAGACTGCTGGGCACACGGGTCCAAACTAGGTTTTCCAGTTATTTACATCAGTTTCACCAGTCAAATGCCGGAGTGGGATCTTAAGTAAGACCCTGACCTATATCTTCCCTATCGTGGCCTGAGCCAAATTATACCCATAAATCAAATTCAGTGAAAGAAGTTTAAAAGTATTGAGACTTTTCCTAACTTTTATTTTTTTGAATCATAGTAAAGAAAGGGTTTAATTGTCCGTTAATATTGTTAAAAGCAAGTTACCATTATTTTTTTCTCTTTCCAAAGAATAAGGAATGAAGAAAAATAGCATAACTATGCGGGTCGACATAAGCAATAATACACAACTGGATTTTTTTTTTCTGTTTTGTAAGAGTTTGTTGTTAATTTTCGTGGCCAACATTGAAACAGGAAGGCTAAGGAATGACAGCTGTGTAATTATCGAACAGCCAGGCTGCTGAGTCACCAGCTTGTAATTGCATGCCTTGCTTTGACGCATATATTATTTGTTACTTTCGTTTGCAATGAGAAAAAAATAATAATAATAGTGAGTAATGATACTATTATGAGAAAAGCGTTCAGGAATCACAATATATTTATAGATACATTAGTGATATTGTGCACTCTCGGCGGCCATTTTGAAGATTTTTATTCGGTGTGAATTCGTTAATTTTCTGTCGTTATGAATTTGAATTCTATTTATAACCCTTAAAGTCTCCTGTATGAAATCTAAGTATTTCATCATGTTCTTACCATCTTTCATTTAGTCATTTCGGAACAACTATAGCAGAAAACTGCAGTTGGACTGACTTAAGGAAAAGAAAAATGGTGCTCCACACGTGCTTTGCGGGGCCATAACCTAGTGTGGTAATTGGAAAGAATGTTGAATGGTTCACAGCCATTTTCTTCGTTCTCAACACATGATTTTATTGTGGTATTGTTTCTTCCTTGTTAGCAATTATTATTATTACTGGTTATTGCCGCTATCTTTGAATTTTTAAACTCCATTGATTTATTTATATTACGTTATTTTTTTATTGTCTTATATCTGTGGGGAGGGGCCAGGGGGTCCGCACCCACTCCGAAATTCCGATTTCTATGAAAAATGTGTATAAATTTAGATGTAATTATGTATCACAAATCCTGGATTCCCGAAGGAAACTCCGAAACTAAATTCTGGGTACGCGCCTGTTAACAGTGCTCCAGTAGTCTAGTGGTTACGACTGCAGACTTCGGATAGCAGGCAGACTTGCTACTGAACATCTTTATTGAGGTTGTATCCCACAATTTCACCAACTGATGATGATGGTACGTGGACTTTTCCCATTCTTTTTCTTCGGATGAGTGCTTGCCTCGGGACGTCATCTCTTCAGACTTATGATTGCCTGTTTAACTTGTAAATTAAATTCACATTCGTATGTAATTACGTATATGTAAAGCTCAGTGCGTGAAAATGACCATGAAAGAACGTGAAAATTGAATTTAAAAATCCACTGAGAAAAGACGAGAGAGAGATTATATATATATATATATATAATTCGTGGATAAAATTTCTAAGATGACAGTGATATTCCCGGGTTCGCCATCTTAACAACGGATTAAACAAATAAAATGATGTAACGTCCAAATTTTAGTATAGATGGAATTTCTACAAATGCCATATTTAAAGGATGTTCAACTTCTTATTGGACATTTGTCACTTAAGTTCTACGGATATTAGCAATATTGTTTTAATTCTAGCATTGTAAATGGAAGAAGTCGAAAGGTATACAGATATTCTAATGTTCAGGATTTGCCCTAAACGTCCAAATCTAAATATCAGTGGAATTCGCACGTTAGGGAAAATAGCTATCAGTAGCAAAAACATAGGCCCTACGTATTGTGGAACCACGTTTAGGTATTTGTTTTTTTCGACAAAGTGTCTAGCAACTATACAAGTTTTAATAGCCAATTTGTAATTATTTAATCATTTAGTTTTGTAGCCTTTAATTTCATCTTACCAATGATTTTCTTCGTTGGCAAAGACTGTCAACAACCATTACTGATTTACCGTGAAGCTATAACATATGTGATTCTTGAATAAATGGCGAAATAACTTTTGAAACTTTAATTTTAGTGTAGTGTTTGTATGGTTAAAAAAAAAAAAGCACTTGAAACTTTTGTGAACTGTGATATAAGTTCTTATCACTTCAGTCCATCGCTATTTAATATTCTGTTGATGTTATGAATAGAAATGGGGAAGTACCGATACTAGGCCTACTACGGTTCTTCGCTGTGACTGGGAGGAAGGAGGGAAACAGGGAAAATCTGTCGTGGTGCCTGACATCAATGATGTTTCAAGCGCAAGGTCACAGAACGACAAGGCAATCACTCAAAACTATTGTTCAATTACATGAAACTTACATGAAAAACAATCTATTCATCTAAGCAGTACTTTTAGTACACAAATTTCAGGCATATTTTTCTTAAATGAAATCGAAATCATTGTTGAAACCTCCCTTGGTTCCTGAGAACCTCGTGACACACAGTTTGAGAACCATTTTTCTTTTTAATTAACAAAACCGTATTTGTAAAACGTAAAACCGTTATATATTCTTAGGAGAAAACTCCATCATTATTCATGTCCATTTGTATCGGAGAATCTATCCTCCACTTGTTCGCGAGATCATTTCTCAGGTGTTATTTTGTAAGTCAGCTGTCGAACATGTTGCAGACTGTTTCAGTTCAGTAACATCCAACCATGGGGACAGGTAGGCAATTTGTGTGCCATGTACGTTGCCAGCTTATATAATAAGAGGTGAATTTCTGTCAGATAAATGCATGCAACCCCACCACTCTTTTTCTTGGGTTGGGAGGCCAAAAAAGGCTGTATCGTGAGTGGTTTGACACCTGTAGCACTTTTTTCTTTCACGTCGAAAAAAAAAAGAAGAGTTGGATGCTGTTGGGGAAGGGGTAATATAAGGGTTGTGGATGAACGGAAGTAGTTTACCGATGACGTCATGTCCGTTGTACACAACAGGCAGGTGATCAGAACGTAATGTCGGTTCATTTTGCAAGTGGACCGTTATTTGTGTACAGTATATCTACTCTTTCCACCCAACCAGCTGTTCACTGTCACTCACTTCCCCTACAAGTCTTTATTGTTTCTTGATTGTCTCCTGCTGGTAACAACACGTGCTGTAAACAAAAGACTGCTACTGGGTTAGTGCTTTCACATATGCGGAAGATAATTATCACAAGAACGTGTTTTCTTTGCATGAATTACCAGACAATGTTATAGGACATTAGGACAACATTATATAGCATATTGCTTATTTTTTCCTGTAGCGTGCGGTTTTAATATATTGCGAAATTAGGCATATGACAGGCTAAAAGAGATGAATGTTTTGTACTGTATTTATAAAACATTATTGTGAACCTTAATGAAGTTTTATAGACATCTGCAGGGGAGGGGGTTAAAACCGAAAGTGGATGGATATCTATAAGTAGAGTTTTTCTAAGTTTAAATCAATTTTTAACCGTAAAAATGTTAAGATTGGTATAGTATGTGCTCGGAAATTGGAGGTGACACTTCCTATTAGGGGGTCTGGCAGAATTCCTGTTTATAGTAGTTAATGTCCTTTTTAACCTTCATGTCTCTTCTTTCTGATCTTCCATGCATTTTTACATCTTTTAATCCTTTTACCACCAATTGGAAACTTTTTTCC
This sequence comes from Lepisma saccharinum, assembly GCA_022664845.1. Taxonomy (NCBI): domain Eukaryota; kingdom Metazoa; phylum Arthropoda; class Insecta; order Zygentoma; family Lepismatidae; genus Lepisma; species Lepisma saccharinum. Next base: position 23,266 of record JAGDQP010014957.1, on the reverse strand, counting down.
TCTCTAAGGGTTATTAATTTTATTTAGGGTGACCAGACATACTCTTTCTAAGAGCATTATAGCCTTTTATAGGCCTACTCTTTTAGAGGTCTATACTCTTTTCTGTCCGAAAATATCTCCAATTATATTCTTTCCCCTATTTTTTTATAACTTTAAACGTATTTCCTACCTGAATGTGTTGTAATTTCTAATTACTTAATTACATTATATAAGGAACGTAGTTAAAATCTAATCTAAGGAAGAATGCAGATCCTAAACTTTCAAGTGCATTATTATTGTGAATTTAATGTGTCACATTAATCAACATTTCCAGATCACTTATAAATTGCTACAATAATGTGGCGATTTATTCCTCTTTCCTAGTGATTTATGTTGCAAGTGGTAACATTTCATAGAAGGTTAGATGAAATCTGCCTGTGATGGTAAATAATTAGATGACGTAGGCTGGAAGAAGGTGAAAGAAATTAAAACTTCTTACAATTTGCGAATCAATTAAGAAAGTCGAAGCAGCTTCGAATAGGAATGTTTACCTCAACTTCAAGAGAGAATTACATTGAATTATTTGTGTATAAAATCGAGCAGCAGAAAAAGTAAGAGAGAAATGCCAAGAATGGCCATTCACTGAGCATGCTTTGAGAATAAAGAATTATAGGCTATAATCGTAGCAATTACCAAAATTTCACTTTATTTTCCACTTCTAAGATACATTGAGTGTTCTGTGCATGCGCGCCTTTCTAGCATTTATACCTTTTCGTCAAAATTTTTTCTGGATCCTCTATTTTATTGGTATTATCTATGTGGTATTCATTTTTAAAATGTGCCTTTGTTCCTGCTTGTGCTTCTGAAGTATATGGAATAATAGTATGTTCTTTTCCTTGCGTTGGTGTACAATAAATCAGATGACTGGATAGATGGCACACCCAATAATGGCGGCTGGGAGCTATTGAACTAACAGTATTAAGTATTCATAAATTCGTTTCTTCTGAATACATTATTGAAATAGTAAAATGAACTCTTTTGAAACATACGAAGAAGAGAACACATGAAAGATGTTTTTTGATTCTGAATTGGTGAGTGACCTTTTTATCTGTAGCAGATAACCTTTTGGAAACAACAGAAGAAAGAGGGTACGGTAGAAAGTGATCGATGGCCGTTGTCCTTGTGGTAGTTTGAGAATAACACAAACAGCGGCAAACGCGTTTTATCATGAATTTCGTAGACAACATAAATAACACTTTAATCAAACCAAAGATATACGACGGAAAAGAAATATGTATGAAGTAAGTCTTCTTGCCACACACCAGATATCGATGAAGTCAAAACAGTGGTCTTTTAATGTGAAACAGGAACAAACAATCCTTGTTTTAGTATGTAATATGTATTGCTGGATGCATATAAATTATGGTAAGTAGCGCGGTTGTTAAAATTGGAATATGCATTTTGTACATCGGAATTATCTAATGAACTGGTAACTGAAAAACGGAACAAAAGAATAACTCTTTTTAAATGTATAATTTAAACTGAGAGGTGAAATATCAAGTAACCTGGTAATGACTAGGTGGACAATCCATGAACTGTCGAATAGTTATCCGTAGTTCGAATTATTGTTTGATTCCTTTGTTCGGATAATTATTCGATTGTTCGCAA
>JAGDQP010014957.1:0-20214 GCA_022664845.1 Lepisma saccharinum | reverse complement strand
CCTAGGGGAGTTACCGAGAACATCTGTCTTTGTTTACAAGAATCACTTGATAGGCTTTTTATAATTTTAGAATGAAGCACTAATCTAATATTCCACGTGCATTTATTCTCTAAAATAGCTGTGCAGTTTTGATGGCAAGAAGCGCCCCGATTTCATTTGCTGAAGCGCGAAGCGTCCACCTGTGTATGCACAATGCATCAGGGACGTATCCAGAATATTTTTTCGGGGGGGGGGGGTCCAAAATGAAAGACACTTCGCCAGTACAAGTCGAGACTAAAGTGACTAAAATGCTTATGAACTGATATTCTTTGAGAAATATGATTTTATGTGAGCAGATTGTGTCAGCAAGGCCCCTCCCTCGAGCGTATTTGAATATTTACATGCATCTTGAATTTTAATTTTAATTTAATTTTTAAGACCTGTAGGCAACTTTGGTTCAAGCCGATTTACATATATCTAAAAAGGAACAAATTAGAATACTTGAAATGCGGTTTAGTAATTTTACGCTTCATATTCTAGCTTGAACAATGCAAATAACGAAATTCAAAGACTACATTTTGGTCGTTACTTTGAAACATCACAGGAAAAATCCTTCAAAATGCAACGTATAGACTAGATATTTGATAAGTTATTGGCTAAAAGAAAAAGGTTATTTAGAAGATTTATGCGCTGCTTGTTTTCAGGTACTGCACAATCAATGTCACTGCTTAGTATGAGGGGGGGGGGGGTTGTTGAAAATTTCACTGTAGAATGGAGTACGAACTTAAGATTCGTGAGTTTTGTGAGTATTTTGTGCTTTTTGTTGGGGCTCAAAGGAAAAAGCATAAGGTTAATTAAATTATATGTATCTACTATCTAAAACAGTGCTCCGTCCAAAGTTAAAAGGCACTGTTCGATTCGTTATAAATTAAGAAGGGGAGAGAGATCCTAAAACTAGTGGTTGCTTTAAGTTTTCACCTATTTCATACATAGATTTTTCCCTTGTTGGGATAGTATTCGAAATTAACAACCGGGGATGAGATCCTCAGGCAGCAGAGAAAATCTCCAGCATCCTCCCCGATAAATCGAACACTAGTTATAGGTACCTACATCAATCTTCACTGATAATTTTGTATGAGCATTTACAACACTAAATAAAGGTTACCATGGTTTGAGATTAAGAAAAAAAAAAAAAAACGGGGAAATTGAAACTTTCGTTTTGACTTTTGCAACTCACTGTGATTCCACAACACATTGGACATTAGAGGATGTTTTTAACATTTCGCTTCACAAACAGCATTGCATTTATTTTTACTTAGATTGAAGTCGGTAAATGGTAGCTTTACATTCGTTATAAGATTTGGAGGGTAAAATGAGGAAGTTAAATTATTGAATGAAAAATTCGCAACACAGCTGCAGTTCACGTAGAAAATAAGTGATTCTGACGCAAAAAATAATTAAAAATGAATTTACTATTTTTTTTTTTTTTAATTTTTGACCGAGGGAGGAAAACAAGGGCTGAATATCGGGTGGTACCTGGGTAAACTGGGTGATATGGTAACCCCACACTAAATTCAACTTCCTTGTTCTCAGACTCATTACTTGCAGCACACCATGAATATTTCTGTTAGCTGACATCAACACAAGTCTCTCGTTACCTATCCATTCTGTTCGTTAAATACTTTTTAACACGCTTCATTGAAGAAAATGCTCTCTCAACGGTTGCGGTTGTCACAGGAAGAGTTGCTAATAGAGCTGAGCCAATGTAGCCTAAAGGTCTTAAAATTAAATCAATACAAAGTTGTTAATACCTTTAAGAGCCAATTGATATGTGGGGGAAAAAATTGTCACAGCGTTCCGCCTCAGCTGTCAGCTGTTTTAATGCTGTCTTGCATTTTCCACTTTTCACACCACATAAGATACTCAATCTCAAGTCTCAACTCAAGTTCACTTTCACTGGTGTCCCCTAAATACCCCATAGCATTCTTCAGATGTCCAATCGTGGTTGGTGACAAGTGCACGGAGAGAACCGCTTCAAGAAAAGTTAATGCATCTGCTGTGGAACCATCAAGATTCGCAACGGATTGAAACAAGGCGATGCCTTCTCACCACTACTGTTTAACTTTGCATTAGAATATGCGATTTTAAAATTTAAAGGGGACAAAAAGGAACTATCATTGAATGGTCTGAATCAACTGCTCGTATACGCGGATGATGTAGATTTAATAGGGGACGATATAGATGCACTACAAAGCAACACCGATGTCTTAGTAGAAGCGTGCTGTGAGATAGGTCTACAGGTAAACATAGATAAAACAGAATACATGATAACAAGCCGAAACACAGGTAATGAAGGAAATAAAAACATAAGAATTAGAGATGAGGTCATAGAGAAAGTAAACAAATTTAAATACTTGGGAACACACGTAACAAGCAAAAATGAGGTCACGGAAGAATTAAAAAGTCGCTTAGTATCGGGGAACGCATATTTCTATTCAGTCCAAAAGCTTCTAACATCGCGATTAATATCAAGGAAATTGAAAATATACAGAACGGTTATTCTGCCGATAATACCAGAAAGAAGGGAATATTAATATTCCCTTTTCTCTGGTAATACTTTACGGTTACGAAAGTTGGAGTACGACCCTAGCAGATGAACATAAATTATACGCCCGGGTTCAAATCCCGGCCAGGACACTGGGGACTTTTCTCACAGTGCTCCCATGCCTGGCGCTCTGAGGTACACTCAGCCTCCTATCAAATTGAGTATCAAAGTGTTATTGGTATTCCTGGGCACCTTGGGAAGGTAAAGGCGATCGATCGTGGGACTGACCACCCCACCTAACTTCGTACCATAGGTCAAGAAAATGTGGAGCGCATGCGCAGTTCACGGCGCGTGCGTATCGCACAGGGGATCTTTACCCTCTTTTTTTTACGTGTGTTTGAATAAAAATAAGGTTTAAGAAAGATATACGGGACGAGATGACTGAAGAGTGGAGGAGACTGCATAATGAAAAACTCCACGGACTGTACGATTCACCAGATCTTGTAAAAATAATGAAATCGCGACGACTAAGGTGGGCAGCCATGTAGCTCGGATGGGGAAAAAACGAAGATTATATTCTATTCGGTTGGAAGGCCGGATGGAAGGAGACCATTGGGAAGTCCGAGACGTCGTTGTGAGGACAATATTAGAAGAGATCTTCGAGAAGTAGATGTTCGTGATGAAAACTGGCTTGATATTGCCCGGGATAGAATCCAATGGTGAACGTTTGTTACTACGGCGATGAACTTGCGAGTTTCATAAGCCATATAATTAGTTAGTTAGCATTCCCAGCGTAACGGACGCAACATTCGCACGCGAGAATAGTAAATTCCTGGCCTGCAGTTCTACCAGGAGGGACTTCTGGCCAAATTAGGCCACTTTCGTCCTTTGAATAATTCTAAATTTGTGTGATTAAGCTAAATTGTTTGGGAAGGTATAACCGTGTACTGCACAAGCTCGACACGGCCCGCACCAGGCAGAATCCCAGGAAGTGGCAAAGTTTTTATTTAAAATTAAATGTGGGTTAGATTAGTTTTATTAGGATTTTGACAGATCTTTTTATTGTACTCATGAGCTCAGCTAAACAGTTCTGTAATAACAAGTGGATTGGAAGGATTAGAGAGTTTTAATAGTAAAAATATCTAATTTATTTGATTGGAATAGTATTTTGAACTCATTTAAAGATTTTTTTTTTCTTTTTAACTATTCTTCTATTTTGGTCCTTATAAGGTTAGTCTTGTAAAATGTGAAGTTAGCTTGTCAGGGAAGCAAGGGAATTGGTTTAAGGAAACAGTTGAGGTGTTACAAAATGAAAATTTCTTATTTTTTGGAGTTACTTGTGATGCCATTTCACTTCCATGATAATTAATTTTGTCTTTAGAAGCTTGAAGTTCATGCATCCGCTGGTCGTGGGTGGACTTAAAACTGAAGAGTTTACGTAGAGTATTTGATATTATTATTTCTGCGTGAAAAATACTTCCAGTATTCATTTTTTTCTTTTTGATATAGTGTTCTTTTCCAATGTCGGTGTCTCCATCTACGGATTTAATAATATTAAATTGGAATTGGAAAAATTCAGTAGCAGACTGATTGATAGCTGTTAGTAGTCGGGACATTCTGTTTTGAGGTAATGTCATGGAGAGAACTGAAGTGTTACCCATCTGAGAATTTAGGCTTGAGTTTTTTGTATATTATCCTGAAACTTCTTTTCTAAATAAATTTTGCTTCTCTGGAAACTTTGTGGGATCATTAGTTGGTGTGTTACCTTGCAAATCAGTAGATGAAGTATTGATAGTTTTTGAATTTTCTGATCTGAATATTTTGATAGGATTGTTTCGCTGTGGCCTTGATACGGACGAAGCGGGCAATTAATTGGAAGATGCTGTTTGATATCCCTGCTTCTTGCATGTCGCACAGTAATTTTTATTTGGTGTTGCACAGCACCTTTACACATTTATGTAGGCTATGAATTGATTTGTATTCTGTGAAGAAAAAAAATAATGTGATTTCATCTTGAATAGTGTAAAAATTGCAAAGTTTTAAATTTTCGTAACGGACGTAACACGGATTGTACATGACTTTTTCAGTACTTAGGCAAAATTGCATTTTCTGTGAAAGTCAAAATGCTTTACTCCCTAACATTTTTATGGTAGAAGAGCAAGGTATGTACTTAATTAATTACTACTGCAAATTTTCTGAATTACTCCAATAGTTTTTCATGTGGCAATTTGTTAAAGCTCGTAACGGACGCTACATAAAAACGTAACGGACGTAGATTTTTTGTCCAGGTGCACATAACAAGTGAATTTCGCTTGTGAAACACAAGATAACAAATTTAAATATTAAAGGAAAAGTGAAATTGACAGTAATTAACAACACTACTTTCCAGTGAAACTTAGAGCAGTATACAGGGTGTGTCTGAAATAATCGTGGAAACTTCGGGAGGTAAGTATTCAATTTTTTTTAAAAAAAATGAAGAAATTTCGAGACATGCGTATGTTTGGAGCTACAGGCGCTCAAAATTTCAACGGCATGGTCACAATTGACATCATATCTCGACACACACTGACGTAAGCGGTATGGACTTAGAGAATCACATTCGAGTATAGTACGCTATATGTCCATTTAAGCAAGGTTTATGATTGATGGAGTGCCACGTACACAAGTTTTGCAATGGAAGGATTTTATTGTCAAAAATATAAATAGTTTAATAGGGCAGAGAAATCCTTTTTAAGCTGGATTTTCCAATCATAAAAATAGCTTAAATACGTGCGTTGATTACTTTTCTAATCGTCATTTGCTAAGCTGTTTGTCATTATTTGTCGAGCTATGACGACGTCATTTGTGACGATGGCGCCGTAAGTTTGAGCTCCTATAGCTCCGAAACTACTCATGCCTCGAAAATTCTTCACAGGGCCGTTTTCCTTGTTTTAATGTCAAATCACCTGCCGAAGCTTGCGCCATTAGTTCTGGGACAATGCCTACTTTCAGCATTTTTCTTTGCAACGTTGCAAGGTACGACTTCGTACCGCCCTTTCCATAATCTCCTCCCCCATTAACACCATGGAATGTCCTTTATCATGCGAAACATGGTAAACAAAGTCCATATAACTTTGTTCAGCTGATATTCCAAACTATCATCAAACGAGGGGTTCTTGAACTACCCAGTTGCACCATTGGAACACACATCAAATGTGCCGATCTTTCTACAATATGTACTCTCCAGATAGCTTTATTGTGCACGTCATTACTCAGAATAACATAACTACTCTTGTTAGATCGAGAGAGCGGCTTACGACTGCTGAATATGTGCATCACTGTTTCATCCTCATCACAATTTGAACGTTGTTTTTGACTACGTGTTGTGTTTTAACAATGAATGTATTACACCTCGTTTCAGTTAGTTATCTTGACAATTCCTCAAATGCATTAAGTAAACTCATTTTGTGAGAACTTTCCTATTTTCGTTCTTTTATTGGTACAATTAGGTGATCTCTTCAGATGAGGTATCCCGAATAAATTGGTCAACAAATTGTAAGTTTTATTTAACATCTGCATAAATGTAACATTCACATAACACAGACTTAGGACTCCGGCACACAAAGATATAGTAATGAATGCTGTATGTGATGTCATAGCCTTTGACGTGGCTCCAAATAAATTTTATAAAACGACACCAGCAAATATTCTGATCTGCATCATTAGATAAACGTCTCTAGTTAGATAGCAGTACACGTTGGTTTTTCTACTCTAATATGGGAATGTTCTTTCTTGAAAATACTAAACGTTTCTACAATATTGACTTTAGTATCCTTTTCGTCATCGCATATTGCCATCTTTTGATACTTTGTGCACTGTAGGATTCCATGGCATTACCGGAAAATTATAGTTGTAAAATTATTTAATATCCTCCATTATTTCTTCTTCCTTAGGGAATGGAAGCCCCTTTATTAGTGAATAGAATCTGTGGACTTTTCTTGGTAATTTTGGGGAGTCTTCTTTACACTATTTAAAACATAATTGTGATGTAAAAAAATGTCGAAAGTGATGAAGGTGGGTCTACACGAATTCCTTCTTCCTACTCGCTCATTGCATTCTTTCTTTTTCTCGTATGTGTGCCTTGTTGCAACCCGATTGAACCTTCTTCGGCTGTGGCCTCTGGCATTTTTTCTCTATTGCTGCTTTTATTGTCTTTATTTGTTTGTAATCTATGTTCTTTTTTTCTTTATGCTGTTTAATTTGCCGTTTTCTAGCGTTTCCACGTAAAAACAGAGTATAACTATTTTACATCAGTAATTAAAAAATATTTTTTTTTGTGATAATGTGGAATAATGTCAATTATTTGAAGATACACATCCATAAATCTTCTCAGCGTCCTAGAATAGATCAGATTAATACAGGACTTACTACATTCATAGTTCATGTTTAAAAATTAGTTTCCAGAAGACCTGGACAAACCAATATAATGATATCGAAAAGCTGATTTATCGATGTTTGCAGATTGGACTGATGGGAAGAGAGCTACGAAGTAAAATCAAGAATAAAAAGAGCTTACAGTAGAACACATACAAATCAATTGAATCATGTTAATGATCTGAAAAATTAATTGCTGATACTATTGAAAAAAAAAAAAACCAACAACACATAAATAATTAAAAAATAGAATGTAGAAATAAATATACTTGCAAGTTCGTTACAACCTACGCAAAATTGGCCCTTCGCTGTTCTATAACGTTTGTATCATTATGGTTGGTAATCTTTACATACATTTGCACTGACGCAAAGACGAACGTTCCATACAAACAACTTCAATGTACGTAGATGATAATCTTTGAGATTTTGCTTGTGAAAGTAACAACACCTTGCAATGAACGCGACATTGTTATTTGGTCTATATAAGCTAGGGTGTTACGTCCGTTAAGCTTTTTTTTTTTTTATCTTACTTTTCTATGGCTTCTGCAGCAACTTATTAAACTTGACAACCACTGTAGAAAAGTAGCTACTCATTTAGAAGCAGCGCTAATTTTTTTGGTAATTTCGTAACGGACGTAAGAAGATAAACTACCTCCAAAATATTCATTGAAATATGCATACGTACGGAATACTTTGAATTTATCTGTCTGCTGAACTATTCGTAAGACACTCACATTTAATATACTCATAGCCTATACCAAATTCTCTCGAAACCTTGCGCTGGTGGTGGTGTCCAGCGTAAATACGGTAAAAATATGCACAACAACAACAACTTAACTCAGATATGTGTTAAACAAAATGGCAGCCGGATCACGTAACTCAGAGCTGCAAACAATATGTTTCTGGAATATTGGATATTTGTGCGTACAAAACACGATATCACTTTAAACCAAAAATGAGTTTCATTTTATCGTGACAATGTCCACTTTTCGCTGGAATGCAACATTTATAAAACGGATCGCATTTTGCATAGAAACGGAAAATCGTTTTTTTTTTTTTATATATATGTTTGGGGTTTTCAGGTTGTACACTCAGCAGAATGATAGAAAATGGCCGGTTGATTTTTCCAAGTCTGAAATTTGCACTAGTTGACAACGCCGAACTCATACGTTGCAAACGGTCTTTGAAAGTGCACCCATGGGCCATTTTCTATTAATCTTGAGTGTATACCCATATTCCGATTGTACTTTGACAGAACATTTTTTAATTACGTCATCCTCTGAAACCAATAGATCGTGAGGGCTGAGTGTAGATGTAATTGGTTTATTTCCTTTTTTTTAAATAAAAAAGAAAAGAAAAGAAAAAGAAGAACAAAGTTTCGAACTTGAACCATTGCGAGGTTTATAGTATTACTTCTCAGATTCTTATACCTGGGTTATTCTACAAACCGATCTGACTCCACCGGCCACCCACATTCGTACAAGACGGTGTTGCAAATTTGGTGACTCACAGTTCGTCAGTTATTGCTGAGCAGATAAGCTGACATTATTGCTCCCCCATTTTCTTATTTTTGTTATAAAAGTATGTGTGTTCTTAGAAACTGTTATGAAATGCAGTTGAAAAGGCATTTCAGTTCCATGATTATACTAGATGTGGCAACAGCAAGATATTTCTTATTGCTAGCGCAGCGGCAAATGACAAGAGTGATGTCGTCTGCTTCGTACTTACGTTGCTTGATTAGAGGTCGGTTGATACACTGAAGCGACTTTAGTAGTGTGTATCATAAGGCTAAATCCATATATTTAAATGTTGGCACGCATACCGACTAAGCAACATGATACGGAGTAAGGATATATATAAATGAGCAGTGGCGGATCGAGGATTTTCGAGGAGGGAATGCAGGTGTAATGAACCAGGAACACTTCCAATATTTTCTCGCTTAGTGATTTTATTTAATATGGAATATGACACCGGTATCCTTAAAAAAAAAATGATATTTCCAGATTAATTTGTCCGGAAACAAACCGAAGCTTTTTCTGAGATAATTTGTTATATAAAATAGCATTTCCCTTTAGAGGGGGCGCGCCTCATGTTTGGAGTCTCCACTGTGAGAGAATCATTTCGGTTAGCTTTCCTCTGCCCCAACTTGTTTCTTCCGGTGTACAGCCCGTAACGCAAGGATTCTGCCAGACAAAATTGGGAGGGTGTAGGTAGAGTTTTGCAGGGTTTCTATCGATTTTTTTTTACCATAAAAATGTTTCATATTGGAAGGGTGTGCTCGTAAATTTAGGAGGGTGACACCCCTCATTGCAGTGGTGTGGTACAAAAAGAATAAGCTATACTATTTCTGAGCTACATCGTAGTTATAACTAACGCCCTTATAATGCTTTGTGTATTCTGTTAAACTTGTTTAGAAATTCCCCTGAATAGAGATGCCTGCAGTGTATGAATTAACAAGATCTTAAAGCCCCAACCTTCTCTCTCTCCTTTCCCTGTCGGAGGGCACAAACTTCGCTTTGTATCTCTCTCTCTCTCTCTGTAGTAGGCAACGCCCACTTCCCTGGTTTTGTTTACCAAGGTCGTAATTAACAAAACAAAAGCATTAATTATACTGCATCCCCAGATGATTCAAGGTCTTCCTTATACGACGACGACGACGGACGAGAACAACAAATTTCGGCGTAGTTGGTTCATTTAATTAGTTTAAGTAGAATTACATTATCTCTTGGTAGATTTCGATGTTGCTGTGTTCAGCATGTAAGCATCTTATTTCTACACGGATCTACTACCCCTTTTCCTTACCAACATGAAGACTGGTCTGCGTTCTATGTGTGTGTCATGTCATTGTACGGTGATTTCGAAATTGTTCCGCTAATTAAAAAAAAAAAAAGTTTTTTTTTTTTAAATTTGTGTCCATTGGTTTCTTAGTGACATTAAAATAAGAACAGAAAAACAAGCACAAAAATAAGTTTAAACTTGGTGCAGACTTGATGACAGCATACACGAACATTACAAAGTAAAGGATATTTCGGTTATTTTCTATGAATTAGGGTGTACCATTCGGTATTTCTCTTCAGTAAACTGTAGAATCATTTAGTACTGACCGATACCGTCTACAATCACGTTGTTACGGACAGACAAAACAAAAGAAAAGCTCTACCCGAAGAGAAGTATCAAATGTGAGCAAGCCTTTTGATTTTTAATGTTTCACAGTGGATCAGAGTGAGTGTAAAAGGAACAATTTCAGTTTAGAATAAGGATTTACTCCCTTTTAATCGCTTCTCAAAATGTAGGCGTGGTTTGTTCCTATCCATCGCCCCAGAAGCTGAAATATTTAATGAACACACGTATTGAGTTTTTGTTTTAATTAAACATTGTAAAAGTTTATTTGATATTATTCGTAGCTGTTGTGAATCCTTTTATCTGATACAAATGTTAATTTAACTCAATATTTTCTTTTCACATTCTCTGACTGGAAACTGGAGGAACTTAGAGTTATTGAAAGTAAGAGTGGAAAAGGTGTGCTTCACCAAGTACAGGTTCAATCGGAAGAAACTCAGGAAAAATAGGGTCTGGCTATAGGCAATGTGTAAGTAAACCTGTGAAGGGGCAGCGTCACTATCAGTTTGAATAATCAGGTTATTAGTATGAAAACACATTCTTACGTTACTGAATGTTGCAGTTACAGAAGTTGACACGTATGAAACAACTGCAGGGAAAGGGCGAGGGAAGAACTTTCATCAGTTACGAAGATATTTGAGGAGGAATTTGGTAAAGCAAAAGCAGATTTGGTCTGGAGTTTGTCACCAGTATGCCGTCTCTATCAGACTTGAAATCGAGTATTTATAGAGCTCGTGCAAAATCCTTAGGACTTATGTTGACAGTTAATTCAGTGAGCGACATCAAGTTCCCGGGAAACATCTTGAAGACATCAGGTGGAGAATAGTTTCTTCAGTTTGATGAGTATTCTGAAAGAGATACCAGCTTCTTTGGATTTGGTAGAAAATTAGGCACGTCGGCCGTGTATGAAAGTAATCTTGTAGTAAGCGATGGAATATTTAAAACAAGTCCGAAATACTTTGATCAGATATATACGCTACATACTGAAATTGAGTATTTTTTTCAGACCAGCACTGTATTTGTTTGATTCCAAACACAGAAAAAGACACATTAAACTTTTTTCACTAAGAAAATCGGTTGTGCCTGCGTGAGAACCTAAAGTTATAATGATAGATTTTGGAAGTGCAATGATAACAGCTGTGCGAGAGATGTTCCTTGCGTGTAAGTTGTAAGGTTACAACTTTCACTTTAATAAGTGCTTGTGGAGAAATATGCAAGAACTCGGAATGGTAACACTGTATCGAGATAATGAGGTGGTAAGGTGAGGCAGCATGTAAGAATGACGGCAGTTTTGACTTGTCACCTTTGGATGTCGACGATGGCTGGTTAAAAATAATGGAAACCTCACCGGATATAGAATTACTGCAAAAGTTTTATGACAGCTTTGTGCAACGGCGGTTGATAATGGCGCTGTTATCACATGTGGAATTGTTATGGGCAAAAGCACAGAATCACAAATATGGCAGAATGGTGGCATTGTAGATTAAGATGGAAACTTGCAAAATGTCATCCCAATGCTGTCAAACTCGCCACTGTTCTAAAAGAAGATACTCTACATTACGATACACTGCAATTACGAGCAGAATTTCAAATGAATGACAAACAAAAAAAAATATATATAGTTCTTGGTAGAAGAATTTTGCAGCTGCTGTAAGCGAATATAAACGACATAGAGACATAGGGCGAGTCCTTCGATACCTTGGATCTGTGGTTAAGCTGGAAAAGGAATTACATATCATTAATCCCTCTTGCATATCTGTTCTCTAATGACGATTTGCTACTTGCAATTGAAGAACGTGACAAGGCTCGTATTGAACCCGCTTAGGGGTTTGTCTTGAATGGGATGTACAACTATAACAATCTCGTCCATTGCATGACATATTTCATGTCATCGTGGATGGAGATTACTTTCCTGATAGCAGAAACATTTTTATATATATATTTATTGTGTACCTACTGCTTATTTATTTATTTATTTCGTTGTTTTGTTAATTATTTGTGAAATGCTCAGTTGTCTATTTACCTCTTTAATACATCTTTATTTGCTTGTTTTGTTTATTTTATGTGTGTGGCAGTTGTTTATTCACAGATTTATATATACATTGCGTGTGTCCATTTCCTTACTTTCGAAAGTGATGAATCGGGAGGTCCTAACTCGGAAAAATCACTTTCATTATCAGGAGCGATGGATCGGGACAAACCACGCCCACTTTTCGAAAAGCGATGGAACGGGAAGTCACCAGAATAAGCATTGCCAAATTATAACCTTGACCCCGGTTGGATGAATTGTTTAGAACGATCGCTTTCTGTGTCTGTGATCTTAAAACCGGTTGGGATTCATTTAATTCGAAGCCTGCATTACCCAAATTGTAGGTTTCATTTCGTCCTTAGAAGCTTACATGATCGTCTAGGATCTAACCATAATTTTGTCAAAAACCAACCCACCGTGTAACTTCCCCCATTAATAGGGGCAGTAGAATTTTTGAGTATTCAAGAAATTACATGGAGTAGATATTGGTAAATATTTTATAGAAATGTGTTTTTTTTTAATTTACGAAATACTCGCAAAATTTGGACATTTTGCTTCCATCCACGAATTCCGAGCTCGACTCGAGAGCGTAGTATGGAGAATGTTAAAATGTTCTACACTGAACCCTCCATAGATGGTTGCAAATTTGCGAACATGGTTTGTCATCTAGTGGGGGAAATACGAACTACATGTATTGTGTGCGTTAGGCGGTATTCTTGCAAGATTTATGTCTAAAATCTTAAAACGTCATTGGTAACATTTATTTCTCATTTTAACTACTCTAGAAATCTACCCTTGTATTCAAGAAATTTTACCTTGTACTCACGACTTTTTAACATTTTCATTCACTCAATTTAAAAACCTTTATTCAAAAAATGCTACTGTCCTTACCCCTGAACTACATATATGATTTTGAGTCCTCGTATCTAGACTGACATCCTACTGGGAACACAATTTTCAAAGAAATTGGAAGTGTAGAAACCTATTTTAACGTACAAGCCCGCTAAGGAAAAAAAATTGATGGAGAAATTAGTTAGGATACCCAGCTTGAGACCAGTTCGGCCTTTCCACTGCGGATACGCAGAGGTAGTGATTGGCCTTCAAGATCACCGGCAGTCTTTGTGTTGTGTATTTATTGTTTGAGTGAATATGTTGAGTTGCGGAATGCCTCTCCATTAACATTATTAGAGAGCTCACTTCAGGTAGCACAGTTACTGAATGTAATAATCTTGCCATACTAAGTAGGGCATATTAACATTATTAACACATACCAGTGGCCAGTTACCTGCTGTATGATAATCGACCGTGGGAAACGTGTCCTTCAAGAGGATTGGCCATGCATGATACAGAATGAATCCAATAATGAGCATTGAGTGCTCCACTCTTTCCCAGCCGCCTACATCAATATCGAAATGTGTTGGGGAAAGGGAATTAAAAAAATGTCAATGAACAGAAAAATAGATACAAGGTCAGTATGACGTGCACAGGAATAGAATTTTCTATATTAGTCGCATGAGTTGTAGGAAGGGAATTTGAATTTGAATTTTATTTATGGCCTTTAGGCATCTCAGCCTCAGGTCGGGGTAGGGTGGGGAAAACGACCCACCCTAGTCGATCAGGGCTTAGTTTGTAGATACCATCCCAGGATTTGCCTTATGTGACTGAGGAAAAGCCCTAGAAATATCTCTTGTCAGGATGGGCGGTCGCTGGGATCATTCCCAGGACCTTCCGATTGCTAAGCCAACTCTCTTACCAACTGAACTACAGCATCTCGGTTATTATGTTGTTATTTTAGACTATCTATTTGGACAAGCTATTTTATTTGGGACTTACATTTGCTCGTGCTTCGGTCAGACCAATCCCAAATCTTACTTAATTTCCTTCGTCTGTATGTGTATAATCAGTTTAATATTAAATGGTATTTAGAACATTTTCTAATTTTAAATGATTAAAGAATTTGGCCGTAACTAGCAACTAAACTGTAGGTGAGCGAATTTCTCACGTGCAGAGGACGATACACTTAGCAATTCAATCAATGTATATACCGTGCAAAAATGCGAATAGCCTTTACCAAATATACTGTCTTATCAATAATATCGAAGCTGTCCACTACACTTTAATAGATTGTGTTACCAGCCAATTGATATATTAAAATCCACTGAAGCTTGCTTATAATTAAGGAAACTTAATTGAGTTTGCTAATCACGAATACAATATAAATATACTCTACAATTATTATATAAACCTGTCGCTAGAAGAAGAGTAACAAAGTAGAACGTCTTTATCATTTTAAATGTGAATTTGAATTTAATTTAAGCCCTTTAGGCAGCTTTGGCTTATTTTTCTCGCTCATTTTCTATGATTGAGTGTACTTAATGTGTTAAATGTATACTTTAATTTCTTTTAATATCTAGAAAATATATATTTCAGAGAAAACGTCTCATTCATAACCGCACCAGTAAAAAGAAAGAAATACGCAAAGCTAATAATATTTCCTCGTATTAAAATTTTAAAACGATAGAACGTATTGGCGTAGTGATTTTATTTAACTTATATCGAGGATATATTCTATCGAAATTACGGTACGTATCAGCACGGAAATCAGCTGGATTTATACTGTACAGACAAAGAAATTACTATACGATGTCGTATCCTGATTTAGTGGCTGTTGCTGTATACATAATTGATTTCACCACCGACATCTGTTGGTGAACTTGTCAATTCGTACAGACAAAACGTATTGATCATTTATTGATGTTTCGTTTCGACTTTCTCTCGTGTGCTTGTGAGTGACTTGGATGTGCACTTCTACTGTAATAAGCAATGCGTGTATAGAAAGAATAAAGGATGTCCGCGAGGAATATTAATTGCATTCTCTTTGTGCTACGTCTGTGTGCAAATTCTACCCAAGCAAAGGAAAGGCAGAAAACGAGATAAATGAGCACTTCGATTAGTGACGAATGCGAGAGGAAAAGGCAATTTCTCCCAAATGTTCTTTATGTGTTCGAAACAGGAATCACGGTTGGTTGGTTTTGCTACTGATTTTCCTCCCACTTCTTCCCTCGTGTGTATTTTTGAAAGCAAGAGGTAAAAACTCCCCTCCAAGGCTTTAGAATAAGTCTAATTGAACACTTTCGCCCTGTTTTGCACAGCTTCAGAATCGTTTTTTATTTCTAAAGATCATTCGCTGTTTATTTTTCCCTTTCGCCGCGTGGTGGCAAGTTTGTAGCGTGCTAATCTTAATGAATCAAGAAAGTGGTAATTATCGTGGTTCCCAGCGCATGCGTATCAGGTTTGTAAAACAAATGAAAAGTGAATCTTCCTTTCCATTTTCAACACTTTTGTGCCTCTCTTAACTATGTATTCATTGATGACTTGAATGCTAAGTGGTGCGCACCTAATAATGATTTGTTAATGTCAAGTACTAATATTGATTAATGAATGAATTTTTATTCATATTTTAATTGCTAGCTAAGAAAAGAAGCTCGCCCTCAAGCAGGAGCACTTTCTCAATTACTCTGTGCTCCTGAACACTTTCTCAATTACTGTGTGTCAGACGACCTAAGCCAACGTGTGAGTTATATAAGACCTAACCTTAATTTCTATTAATCTAAGTTTAGACGTTCGAGGCCAAACAATACTTCCATATTCGAAAACTCATCATAAAAAGGATTCGTATATTGTGTTAGTATCTATCTTACAAATTTGTTCAGTTAATATTTTACTGATTGTGCACATTGTTGCTTTGAAGATGTCCTAGTACAATTTGTAAATCATTAAATCCTAATGCACTAAATCACAAATACACTAAAACCTCATTTATCCTGAATGATAAAAAAAAAAAAAAAACTTTCAAAATACCTGTGTACACCGTATACATGTGAGTGCGTCGAATTAGGTTTACGCATTAAAGTAAAACATTTTGTTACTATGTTTATGAATTTGCAGGCGCTTGAAACATGAAAAAATCGTACGGAGCGTCCGTGGCTTAATTGTAGAGCGTTGGCTTAGCATCCGGGAGGTCCTGAAATCTCCCCAGCGGCCGGGTTTTCCCTCAGTCATACCAGGTAAATGCTGGTATCTGCCTTCCAACACCTACTCCTCCACCCTATCCTGGCCTGAGCCTGAGATGCCTAAAGGCCTTGAAATTCAATTCAATGAAAACTGGTACATCTGGTTTATCCAGAATTTCGTTTATTCTGAACATGTGCGGTCCGATCATTTCGGATAAACGAGGTTTTAGTGTAAAGGATAATGCAACTCAATGTCCCCGGTGGGTAAGTGGTAACGAATGGTGGTCCTTGTAATCAAGGAGTTCCGGGTTCGATACCTGCTGGGGAACACAAGTAGTACAGAGTTCACTTTAAACTGTAGCTTCCGTTCTTAGGATATCATCACACCGGATGGAAGGAAAGGACAAACCTACCATCGGTTCACCTTATTCAGAAACTTTGGGTCATAAACCTCTTCCGGGCAGAACACCCGCCATCATCATCATCACCGTCTAAGTATATTAATAATATCCACATTTTCATATTTTTTTAATTTATAAAAATGTGTTTTATATGTCGAATATCGAACAACTGTTACGTATTGTGGGTGAGGAGGATAGTATTGTACACTCGGATTCATAGAATTTGGCCGATGGAAGTGTCTGTGGATTTGTATCTCGAACAGGAAGATTTTGAACCTTGTGACTAGTAGGTGTTGTGAAGCCCATTAAAAACGTAGTTCCATTAAATCTTTTCATTTTCTTATTAATAATAGCTTTCGTTGGCTGTAAATAACTTCATCAATTGGTGTAGGAAGAAGTGAAGATAATAATACATCTTGCAGGTAATTAAAATGCTTTTAGTAGTTGAAATTCTTCTTATTCATTTTAACACAAGTGTGATCGTATGGCGGTTCGCTACAGTTGCAGAGAGCAAAAAAAAAGAGAAAATTGGGTCTCTAGAGTGTTCCTCTCGTAATTTTGAATGCAAGCCAACATAAACAGCTGATACGCTTCAACAGATGACGTACGGGAAAAAAAAAAACTTTTAAGGGAAGAAGCAGAATTTAAGACAAAACAAAAGCAACATAAAAATATCTTTTGTAACTTCAAGCTTCTTAGATAATTTATAGCAGATTCTTCTACTTCTACATTTTTTTTTTACTTGTTCTTGCTTTCTTTTATGATAAACTTACTTTATTTATTTTTTTTGTAATTTAAATATGCTGGGGAATTTGCTGACATTGCTTATTTCGGAATGCATTTTATTTTGTACAACCACACCATCAAACAAGGGTTTTTGAGTTAAAATATTCACGAAGAACATGAACAGAACTTCTGCAATCACTTAGAACTGAAGGAAAAAAATTACTGAAGTTTTAACCGTACATGTTTTGAATTTCGTTGATTTTTAAGTCTATAACTTTAATATAAAGTTTATATGCTTTAGCATTTGCAGAAAAGCGTGCATTGAGCTGAATGCGATCTCAAGGATTTAGATATAAGTTTAGATGTATTAATATTTCTTGTCTTTATTTTGAAAGCAAATATACACAAACAAAAGTAGAGATCTTGTATACGTTATAATAAATCCTGCACGTAGGTAATGCCACCTGCTGCCTGCCTGCTCAACTTTGTATTCTACTACGCGACGTACAGGTGAGGATAAAGAACAGTGTAAAACCGTCATTTTCCGATTAGCCGCTTGGTATACGCGGTAGAGCATTATCAGATTTTTTTCCCCACAGAAATAGATTAGGTAGTCAGTTTTTTTTTCGTCGTTCGTAATGCAACATTAAAGATTACGTTTAACTCAACAGTTTTTGCAACCTTCAGTCTTCTTATACATTGCGTAGTTCAGCATGTGGTAAAAATATGGCGCAACCTACTTGAAAGTTTCATTACGACGTGCAAGCTCTCGTAACAAAAGCAACATATTTTTTTCTTCTTGCCTTTTCTCTTGCTCCCTTCCGTTACCAATATTATATCTTCCATTAGGTTTTTTATTTTATTTTGCATATTTTTTCTTAAATCTTTTAATATTGTGCCCAAAAGGTGTGTGAACTTGATGGTGTTTTCAGAAGATGACTTGCAAATGCTTCGCATACTTTTCACGAGTACCATTTTAAGCACATTTTATTGCACTTTAGCGATAAAAATATTCCAAACACAAGTTGTAAATATTTTGTTCACAAAATGTCGTAATAAACTCAATTTGAACGGACTTTTACATCAAATTCCTTTGATTTATTACGATAAAAGTTACAAGATAGCTCAGTAGGATAGAATACAATTACAAACGTTTCTTACTGCGGCGATGAATTTTCGAGTTTCGTAAGTCATAGAATTGGTTAGTGAAAACAGACCGTAATTGGATGCTATGCTTGGTACATTTATATCAACTCAGGGTTGCTAGATTGTGGAAATTTCGGACATTGAAAAGATATTTCTTTGACCATTTTCTCTGAACTGGATTGTGAATATTTTATTCTAGCGCACTGTTATATTTTTGTCCATACCTTTTAATATGTAAAGTACACAGTACCGTAATGACCAAAACTTGACTTAGTGTTGAAGAGGTGCCTTTACAGTGTAAAAATTGGTCCACATTTTAACAGTATGGACAATAGATTATTCACCCTTGGAACAAATGGACGTCTTCCTTCGCTAGGTAGACTTGATATGTAATCTTCGGAGGAATAGAGAAACTAGTACACAGGGCCTCTATTGAAGGTGATATTTCAGCATTCACCTGGCGAGACTCAAGACCTTATCACGATAGCACCTCCCAGATGGCATATTTGCCGTACTGTCAAATCTTTCGAGAACGACCTTGAAGTCGCGGTTGGTTGCGGCATCCTAATACAAAACTAGTAAGTAAAAGAAAATAAATTTAGATAAACAACAAAAACGTATCAGTTACTTAGTACTTTTTAAGACCATAATGACATAACAGCCGTAGCAAAGTCATATTGTAATACCCAAGTGTTCCTGCCACCATTAAGAAGCAGCTGTAATTAGCCGTAGTTCTTGTTAACGGAATAATAACGTCATTTATGTTACTACAAAGGCTGAAGACAGAGCTTGTATCAGAGCAACGAAAACGATGGGAAGGGAAGAAATTTCTTCATTTTTCTCTGTGTGAACGAACTTGTATGTTAATGCGAGAACCAGCTGTTCGCTCATATAGTTGGGTCAGCAGCTGCGTTGTATAAGTATATATACTATATATCTACATATATATGAACGCACAAAGCGCTTCCGCATCGCGGAAGCCATAATGAAAATATGCTCCAGAAGTTTCGTGGAAGTCGTGTAAATTTTCTGCAATATTACCTTTGACTGGAGCTGCTAGTACTTGAGATATTAAACAGATGTCGTTATACAAAGACAAATGAAGAGAATATTGCGTAATGAAATAAGATACAATTTTTCGATATCATTATGGGATTTTTTTTACACTGGATATTCAGGACATAGAGAGGTTGTCTCAAAAGACGGTCCCCTATATTGCTTCAAATTAGTTCACCATTACGTTGCCAGGTTCTTTCTGTTTCTGGACATTTGTCATTAAAATTACGATGAAATGTTTACTACTACGTACCTTTCTTGTTGTTTGACGTTCCTTTTTCTTCGGTTAATTTACCGGTCTTGGTTGAGAACCTAAAAAAGAAGTATTGTCATAATATAGGATGGTCTCAAACTGATGAGTGTATTCTTCTGATCCAAACAATCAAAGAAAAAGTTCCTTTTGAGGAAATGTCTAACCAAGCGTGCGCAGTTACGGTGCTAGAATCACCAACATCTACCATATAGTAGCGAATCACGTAATACTTCGACGAATGATGACGTACGACATGCCGGCTTAACAAATCACAATGAGTTGCGTCCAATTAACGAGGAATTCCCCCATTTGCCAAGGAATAGACTCTGCGCAACAGAGAAGCGCAGAAATTCTATGTAACTTCTATTCTTCAAACTTCTCTCAAAATACATTTGTTTGTGTAAAACTTGAAATGTGCAACACGTCTCACCTCACTAACTTGTCGAGATATTACGTCATTTGTGACGATGTTGTGCACAGTTTGGTGTCTTTTAGCTCCGAAACTGCGCATGTTTTGAAATTTCTTCAAGGGA